>JAODKL010000001.1:49220958-49232322 GCA_026780765.1 Petrocephalus schoutedeni | reverse complement strand
TGCCCGTTGCTTCCGGGATAGGCTCCGGACCCCCCGCGACCCTGAACAGGATAAGCGGGTTGGAAAATGGATGGATGACCAGCACCCTCTTGTACAATTTGAATGAGTTCCTTCAATCCATAGTGCAGGATCGATCAGGCTCCTCTGGGCTGAGAGCCAGCATTTAGGGAACAAGGCCAAATGCACTCCATCCACTCATGTGTCTATTGACTTATTACAGGGAATCATCAGCTTCTGTCCAAACAAACAACACAACATGGATAAAGGGGTGGTGCAACCTCACCTGGCTGATATGTTGCTGTAATGCATGTAGGCCGCGACCACGATCCCTGTGCGTCCACGGTTGCCCTGCAGACAGAGCAAGAGCTCTTCAGGGATAAGGCTGAGAGTAGAAAGGGTGCTGCAGCCTCATCAGACCCCATGCAGTTGAGCCTCAGTGGGCAGAACTTGGGATTGGGCTCCCTACCCGAGCTGGACAGGCAGCAGGAAAAGAGCTTACAGACATGCCAGTGGTGGGATGGGGACCTAGTCCATGCAGCTCAGCTCCCACATGTCTCACACTCAACAGCTTTGGAATATATGAGGATACAAAGAGGGTGGCATGTGACCCAGTGTGAGATCTGTGCCAGTGTCCGGAAGGTTGTGGGTCCAAATCCTGTAGCTGACAGAGTAATCAAGCCGTTCAAGCAAGGCCCCTAAACCCAAGGGTGAGCTGCGTGTTGGTTGACCCCAAGATTTCCACTTGTATATTCACTTGTATATTGCTGTGAACAAAATTTTCCACTAAATAAATGCATTTACTGAATAGGAAGTGCTGTTACACACTGTACACTATAATGATGTATTTCAGTAACACAGTAACACATAAAGTGCATTTATTCTGACATGCCAGTATCAATGTTATCAGGTTATCATGTAAATAGTGTGGTTAGCCTCATACCCTGAGCGTCAGGGATTAGTATGTAAAAAAACCACACTGATACTGGGCTTAATGGTAACAGTTCCTGTAGCTTCATGCTGCTAAACCTTCATTGTTGCTCTATATTCGGCTGCGATTGCTAAGTCACGCTGTCTTGGTCAGATGTTATTTTGCAAGAACTGGCTGAATTCCTGCTATTAACACTATCAGCAGGCTGGTCTCTGGGGGAAATGTCCTCCTCCACCCAACACACTGTCTCCATGTTTACAAACCATGATGACAGGACATGCTGACCTCGCAGCTGTACCTTCAGATCCATGACTCATTCGCCTTTCAGACAAAGATGCAATGAAACAGTGGAGCTGATACCCAAAAACAGACTCAAGAGCACCATCTACTGTCTAGCTTTGTGTATGGGCTGGAGCTGAGTATGTAGCTGAAGTATCACCAAGTAATGGCATTCAACGATAATCTTAGGGGGAAAAAAACAGGTAAATATTGAATAACTAAGAACAGACACTTTTAACATTAGGCATGACCTGTTCTACACTATGAGAGATATTTCAAAGCTTTATAGTGACAAGGGTGAGAGATGCAGGCTTGACTCCTTGCCTTGTTGTGTAGCACCACCACATTGTGGGGGTCCGCTTTTAGCCAGGTGTCCATGGCCTTGCATATGGTGCAGATCTTGTCCAGGGCTGGTGCGTGGTGGTCAGGCCAGCCAAAGTCCAGCACCTAGAGAGACAGATGGCAATGTTTAGGTTACAGTTTTGCATTCATGATTAAAAGCGGGCCAGTTTAGGGAATAAACTAACACTGGAAACCAGCGGAGACCAGTTTGGAGCACTTCTGTACCAGTGTTACCACAGCTCACCTTTGGGTTCAGCTTAGGCAGGTCATGCCTCTTCTCACTGAGGTTGAAGACCTGCAAGTCAGGCAAGAACAATCAGTCACAGAGGAGGACGTGGTCTCACCATGGCAAATTCTGCTGACTCAATAGCAGACTGAAAATGACTGCATTGTCAGATGCAGTAGAATATGAGCGGAGCATGAGTTCAAGCAAGGAAGATGTTTTAGGGAGAAGAAACAAAGCATTAACCACAGATATTAAACAGACATGCTGAACAAGCCTGGAGCCAGGGCGGAGCCAGTGTGGAGCCAAGGCAGAGCCAGTCCATATTACCAGGTAATGTGCCCCATGCTTGGACCTCAACATGGTGGCCACCTCCTTGAGGTGAGCACTGTGGCTGTGTTCCTCAGCACTCGTGGGGAACGCCACCACGATGATACGCTCGGTGATGTAGAGAAGGTCCACGTCATAGCTCTCCTCTCCTTGGATCAGACTCAACGTCCTGTAGAGGACAGACAGACAGATAGATATCCACGTGTAGCTTGTTCATGAGATCCTTTTCTTGTGGATCACTGTGATGGAGGGAAAAGGGAGAGCCTGAGGATGATCTGCTATCAAACGCATGGCTATATGGAAGATATGCCTTAAAGCTTACCAGTGTGAAATAAACTCGCTCCACTAAATGATATGACAGCAATAAGCCAATACGGGCTCATCTGTGTTCTATCATGTATGGGACTGTACACTGCAATAAAAGTATCATATATCAAAAGACCCAGTTAATATGCAATACAGCGAACAGAGCCTCAGTAAGACAGTCTGTTTGAAGGACCCACCCGGATATGCATGAAGCTGCTCAGGTAAAAAGTGGTCTTCACAATAACCGAGTGTGGTGGCTTCAAACAAATGGCTCTTTGATATTGTTTTACTGTGTGTACTCTCTGTAGGCCTCTGTTCTTGGTGAGCAAGCTGCCTTGGGAGTTGCTATCTACATCTCATATGATGACGTCTTGCTCCCACAAACCCCAGTAAATACCTGGAGTGTCTGAACAATGAGCACTGCTGTTTAGCAGCACCATGCTCATACATCAGATCTGACGGGAAGGCCTGGTGAAAAATGCCCACGCTCTCTCATTATGACTATAAACCTCTTTTCTGCCCGACACCACATAATTTATGACCGTGGATTTTGTATGCTAAACATCCATTGCCTGCGCATGAGCATCGCATACCCAATGTTGTGTTAGCAAAGGAAAAGAGAACATGTGCAACTGGAAGTGGTAATAAGCCCTTCAGATGCCATTTGACGTGGGAATGTGCGTCTGACCGATCAGCATTTGGAACGTAGCTCTGACCAAATCCATGTCTGCCAAGAGGGCATCTGGTGCTGGTGTTGCACTATAGTGGCATCACACAATGTGTCTAAAGATCGAAGCCTCGTTTAGCTTGTCCTGAATTCTCTACCTCTCCATGAAACCCAAGAATGCCGGTGAGCTACAGATAACCAAAAGATCATGGATGGGCAGCCATTCATACCGTGAGGGCCTGAGTCTTGACTCGTTGGAAGACTTGATCGAACTCTGCAAACACACAGATATAGGCATTTAAATGGTACAGAAACAAAGGAAGCCTGCAAGAGACTTAGGGAAAGCCCATAGAAGCCCAGAGGAGGGACCATAGGAACCCTGGAAGCAATCCAGCAGAAGTCCTGAGAAAAACTATAGGAAACCTCAGGAAACCTTGAGGAAACCCTGAAGAAGCCCTGAGGAAACAAGCTGCAGCTGAGAACAGGCTCCTCATTGCTCAACTCCACACAGGGCCAGTTTGTTTCAGTTTGTTTCAGGGCACAGAAGACACATTAACAATTAAACATTCCTTTACTGTGTCACAGCAAGCAGGCAGGTTTGGATGTGATTAGGAGTAACTGGCTAAAACTGTGTTGTATATATTTGTAACAGCAATTTGAAAAAAGTGACTGATTCTATAATAGCTGAAAAGCTCATGTTGTTGATTACACGGTTAATATGTTGTAAACACAGACATGATGGCTCAAACAAAAAAAATGGGACAAAGAGATATTTACAACTACCCAAGTAAATTCCATCTCAAATGGCATAGCCCTGGTACAAAAGCACCCATCATGCCCCTGGTACCAACCCCGCCAGGGTTCTGGGGATGGCTTGCAACACTTTGAATTGCTATAAAAGACAGCTGTGAACAAGAAATGAAACAGAGGTTGGGGTGCATAAACAGAGGAATAGTGCAGGAGCCTCGCAAAGACCTCCCTGGACCACAGCACTCCCCCAACAGGTGCTCCTCAATCTTCATTTGATATGATCCAACATCTCTGCAGACACAAACTGCAAACCAAATTCTTTTGAACAATAACTTCTGCAGGTACACCTATGTCCTAGACCTTACTTTCAGCAGGTACTCCTATCCCATATCCTGGACCCTACCTTCAGCAAGTACTGCCCTCCCCATCTCCAGGCCCTCTTGAGTGAGAAGTCACTTGGCAGGGAGCTTCTGGAGCTGACTGCGGAGGCCTGCTGATCTCTACTGCTGTTCATTCCTATCGTGAAAGTCCTTTAACTCCCCAAATAAGTAGAGCTTTCAGACTCGAGCTGCTCCCTGGATGCCACATGCCTGGAGTGTAATGCTTGGCTTCTCTGCTGCAGCCCCCCGATGTCACTCCTCCCTCCATCTCGTGCACTCCCCTCCCTCTTTAACCCTGACACGGCGGCGGTCTTGGCAGGCTCCCCCCACAATCTGTTCAGCATTACAGGCCTCGCTGAAGCCCTCCGCAGGCGGCTATTTAAAGCCCCTCTCCATCGACGTGAGTTTTCGGGCAGCACTGGAGCTTTTCTCAGACAGCGTACTGGAAGGAGACCTCAGTGCCTTCGGTGTTGAGAGCTCAGGTGGTCTGGGTGAGGCTGCCATTGCAGCTCCACAGGGGAGAGCAACAGTAGGAATTGTGAGGGTCTTTCCTGCTCCTGAATTTCCGACACTGACTCCTAGTCAAATGAAAACTCCTCAACATCTTCATTTAAATGTGAAAGGACTGGATGTTTGTTTGGAGGAGAACCTGTAACATCTACGCCAGAATATTGTGGAAGGTGACTGGAGCACCTGACAGAATGCTGAAAGTGATTCAGGAAGTCTGGAGAAAATATCCAGGAAGGCCGAGCCCGAGGAAGGCAGAGGAAAACATAAAAATAAATGAAGTGAAGGAGCAGAACATGTGATTAGGGCCATCAGCAGAGGGTAAAATGGGACCCCATTTAACAGAAAATATTGAGGAGGTCCAAGGTGACATTTCGCTATGCCTCTGCATGTGACAACCACTCTGTGCTGACTGAGATGTCAGAAAGACCACAGGTTAACATCCATGACACGGCCAGGATCTATGACTTCCCATGATGCCTGTCAGCTCTGTCAGAATGTTGTCAGAATCCTTGAAGCCTCAACTTCACACAGTTCCCTCCTCTCTGGCTCGCTAAATGACTGACATAAACAACATCATGATAAACAGAACCTAAAGCATAATTTTTGTCCATTTTTATCAGCTGTTTTATGGGCAAACACATCTGAGGATGCTTGGACAGAGGACAGGTAACATCCTCTGGAACGCCCATACTACACTGACTCATCTTCACAACGCAAATATAGAAATACAGGCACAAGCCTCATATTTAACTGAAACCACGCCTGTGGGAAAATAACTCATCAGTTATAATATTAATTTAAAATGAGGAAATAAAATAGCCAAAAGATACAGATCAATCTCTAGTGTGTGCTGGTATTGAATACTCTCAGTGTTCAGTCCTGCAGATGACTCTGACACTGCTGTGACACTGTCATTAGCTCTGACGGTGGTTTTTCTTCACGTATGCTGCTGAAGTCCACATTGTGGGTACACTATGCTCGATGTCTGCAGAGACTGCTGGTTCGATGATGTGTACTCATCTGGAATTTCACATAACGCAAGCCTGAAGCGCTGCATTGACACGCTTAGTCATACGCAGCTGTGGTTGGGCAGGGAAAGAAAATGGGTGGTGGGGGGGGGGACCCCACATCACTGGACCAGGGCCTTACCCCCTCCTCAGGAAAAGGGGAGGCTTTATAAAACATGGTTCAGCCAGCGGAACTAGGGATTGAGGGGTGATTCAGGAGGAAAATCAGAAAACTCCACCAGTAAGGCAGCAGGATAGAGAAAATCTCTCTCTCACACACACAAGCTCACGCACGCACTGTCACTGTGGGGACCTAAGAATAACTCTCGGGCATAATATAGGAATCCCAACCCCATCCCAACAAAAATCAATAACAAGCAAAGCTTTTTTCCATAGCAAACGTGCAACACACACGGACAGTCCATTCATTTCTATTAGAAAAACTCTAATCCAAACAAAGACAATTTTAGCCCCCCACCCAGCCCTAATCTTAACCATAAGAAACAACAAAATACAGGATTTTTGGCATTTTTAGTTTTTTGATTGCAGTTACAAATTTTTTTAAAAATCAGTTTCCCCAACAAAAAAACGGTCCCCACAACATCAAATTAACATTTGGTCCCCAAAATATATACATAACCTACACACACACACATACACACACACACACACACACACACACACAACACTTAGCCACTAGCCCTAAACATCACCCTTAAAAGCACACTATATCAACTGATGTGTCTCCTGGTTATAAAAGCTGAGCTGTTTTGGCTTAAGGCGCAACATGTTATTAATCAACTATGGACAAGGAAAATATTAAATACAGAGTAGACGCAGTACACTCAAAATAACTCAAAATAACAATGTCATGCTGGTTAAATGTTCTGTCCAGAGAATTAAAAAACTGCCCAGAATCAAGAGAAAAAGACATTTAGAACACAATCTATTCCTTCCTATCTATACTAGAATAATGTTCAACAAGCTAGATAAATGTAACAAGAGCTTACCATGGTGTCGGCGTGTCTCAGGGGAACATGGTGACCTGCAAGCTGCAGAGAGGGGAAGAGGAAGAAGCAAAGGTGAGACCGGCAGGTGCTCATCCACGCAAAGAGGAAGACAGAGATAGCACAACACCACCTGCTGGGGAACAGGAGGCCAAACAGCTTCAGCTTACTCTGACCAGACCAAGGAAGGAGCAGTGGTGCTCTATAAAGCATGGCCTGTCCTGCTAAGATGTTCAGGCTCGGGACCTGTTTATGAATGTCAGGGACTTGACCTACAGTCAAGCAGCAGGAGCATGCCAGGACTGATAGCGTGGCAGTGGCTATCTGCCTGCCCTGGGAGACATGGGGGGTGATTGTAGGGTTCACTCAGGATGAAAGCATGTGCATACACACATGCACACGCATGCTTTTTCACAGCTCTCTGCGCTCCAGTAAAAACCTCCCCCCTTTACTTCTCCCCCACTTAAGCACAACAGGTCATTTCCTGAGCTGTATCCTGTGTCGGGTACAAAAAAGGCAGCGCCGCAGAGAGAGCAGCTGTGGAACTGGCACATAGCACATAAGCACTTAGCACTGCGCCTCCTGATGGGCGCTTGTTCCCGCTCAGCGTCACCAACTTCCACAGGCAGGAAATTAGCAACACTTTTAAGAAAACTTAACCTGCATTTTCTGGCGTAGAATATCTAGCAGTAAAAATTAGCTAAAACTGTAAGCTGCCTGTGGCCTCCTGCATCCATGGCAACCACAGGATCCCATGCACTGAGAAAGTTCCCCATATACCCTGCATTTTCGCATCAGTGAGGAACCCTCCCTCTGGATCCCTGCAGGGGGTGCAATATGGGTGAGACAGGAAGCGGGAGGGGCCGTACATAACATTGCCGAAATGGAAAGAAGCCCCCCTGTATATCTCAGCCTAGAGTCACCTACAGAAAGGACACCGACTAGAACGAATACAAATGAGCGTGTAAATCATTTTTAAAGTGCAAAGTGGGAAAACCAGTCAAGAACAGTGTTCAGGTACTTCTGCTTACACAGCAATCAAAATTCCACAATTCTTACACAAAAGAACAACTTTTATCAACCCCCATGAGTTTCCTATTAAATTTATGAGCTTTCATTGGAAATTCGCCTCTGCGATTCTCTGCGGTATTTTTTATTGTATAAGTCTTGAATGTAAAAGGAAAGGTGATATTCAGTATGGACAAAGTAAAAGGTAGTTAAAAAGGTCAAGAAAAGGACACACTGACCCCCTACAAGACAAAGGAGCAAGACACTGGTCTAACAAAGAGAGACAGGACACACAAGCCCCAGGAGGACAAAGGAGAGAGGTGCAGGTTTAGCAGAGAGAGACAGGGCACACAGCCCACTACAAGACAAAGGAGAAAAGAGCAGGTCTGGCAGAGAGAGACAGGGCACACAGCCCCCTACAAGACAAAAGAGAGAGACACAGATCTGGCAGAGGGAGACAGGACACACAACCCCCTACAGGATAAAGGAGAGAAGTGCAGGTCTGGCAGAGAGAGACAGTACACACAACCTCCTACAAGGCAAAGGAGAGAGACACAGGTCTGGCAGAGAGAGACAGGGCACACAACCCCCTACAAGACAAAGGAGAGACGAGCAGGTCTGGCAGAGAGAGAAAGGGCACACAACCCCCTACAGGACAAAGGAGACAGGCGCAGGTCTGGCAGAGAGAGAGACAGGGCACACAACCCCCTAAAGGACAAAAGAAATAAGCACAGTTCTTCCAGAGAGAGACAGGACACATGACACCCTACAGGACAAAAGAGAGAAACACAGGTCTGTCAGAGAAAGACAGGTCACATGACCCCCTACAGGACAAAGGAGAGAGACACAGGTCTAGCAGAGAGAGACAGTACACATAACCCCCCTACAGGACAAAAGAGAGAAGTGCAGGTCTGGCAGAGTGAGACACGACACACAACCCCCTACAGGACAAAGGAGACAGGCGCAGGTCTGGCAGAGAGAGAGACAGGGCACACAACCCCCTAAAGGACAAAAGAAATAAGCACAGTTCTTCCAGAGAGAGACAGGACACATGACACCCTACAGGACAAAAGAGAGAAACACAGGTCTGTCAGAGAAAGACAGGTCACATGACCCCCTACAGGACAAAGGAGAGAGACACAGGTCTAGCAGAGAGAGACAGTACACATAACCCCCCTACAGGACAAAAGAGAGAAGTGCAGGTCTGGCAGAGTGAGACACGACACACAACCCCCTACAGGACAAAGGAGAGAGGTACAGGTCTGGCAGAGAGTGACAGATACCCCAGAAAACAAAATAGAGAGGTACAGCTCCCCTAGAACTCTTTCTTGTAGACCCCCTAAAAAGGGCATGTGGCATGTTGCCTCACCCAGACCCTTAGTCTGTTCTAAACCAATTAAGGGCTGATTTACAGGTGGCCTTTGAAGACCTCAGCAGGCTGACTGTGGAATAGCCAATAAACAAGCTGCTTTGAATTCCAAGGCTGTTCAAGCCATCACGAGTCTGCTGCCAGCATCATAATGGCCAGCCCACTGTACAGGTACTGGAACAGAAACATGGCTGGAGCTCATCGATCAATCCATCCATCCATCCCTCCCTTCTGGCTACATCGTATGCCACTAGTGAAACTACATACTGCTACAAATTGTTTGACGTGGTTCGAATAAACAGATGAGGTTTTAGGGCATATCCATGCTTAGGTATATGAGATAAAGATCACATACTTTCAAAAGCAATAATATTCACCGTCATGGTGTGCTCAGGCCCTGATTGTGGAAACTAGGCAAGTAAGTGATGCCAGAGACATCCATATTTACTGCAACAGAGAGAGACAGAGAGAGGATCACAGCCAGCAGGATCCCAAACTCCTTCTACATGGAGACATCAGAAACTGGGCCACCAGAAACACTTACATGTACACATCAGGAACCAAGCCACTTGGATCACCTTCTATGTGTGCACATTAGGAACCAGGCCACCTGGATTACCTTCTACATATACATAACAGGAGCCAGGCCATCAAGAACACATTCTACATGTACATATCAGGAACCAGGCCACCAGATACACCTTCTATATGTAAACATCAGAAATCAGGCCAATATTGATACGGTCTACACATTCTACACTCAGAAACCAGAGGGCACCATCTTCTGCAGGGTTCGGGAGCAGGAGATATGGGCTGGGTCTCATCACCTACCACATAAATATTGAACCATTATGATCCTAACTGAATAAGCATTAACAATAAAAATGGATGAATGGATTGATAGATGGATGATGAATGAATGGATGGACGCAGGGTCTTCAGTGGTAGAATAAGCTGAGCTTCTGCCCAACTCAACCTAAATACTGTCAACTGCCATTGCTCTAAGCCTTTGTTTACTATTCATGGAATCTGGGCAGTGCCAAATAATTAAGTTATAACGAACAACAGAACAGGCATTGCATGTTCCTGGATATGAGCCACAGGAATCCATCTGAGGAAGGCAGCCTGGTCTGCCGATGGCCAGCAGCAGGGGGAGCGGCTTACTTTGGCAGATACAAACATAAACGCTGTGAACAAGTGATGAAAAAATGCTGGTGAGTGGCCCTGCAAGGTACCGCTGCGAGCCCAAAAAGGCCAGGCCTCTGCACTGTTTGCATCCAGTGGGAATTGGGAACCCTCCCTCAGGATGTGCAGAGTAGCTTTCCCAGGCGAGCTGTTCCCCTTGCAAACATGCGCAGCGGCACGTGCTGCAGGGGAGAACCTTCACAAAATGCCAAGTGAGCGGGTCAGCAAGTGAGTGAGCTCAGCCCCTTTGTATGAGTAGTACATGGTTAGAGGTTAAGCAGCAGCATTAAAAGTGACAGGATAAAGGTCTCTTACCAGCTCATAGTTAGTGGTCGGTATACAGGGTGCATTAACCTGCAAGGCAGATAAATGAAATGGTCAGCCCTTCACTTGAGTCTCCACTTGGCGGCCACTTTTGTGTTCCTCTAGGTATTTGAGCTAAGAGTGTAGCAGAGAAAGATATAATGACCATGGGCTGGACCAGCACAGTATTAATGACCACAAGCTGGTCCCCCAGAGTAACAATGGCCACATGCTGGTCTCCCAGAGTATTAATGAGCATGTGTTGGTCCTCCAGAGTATAAAGAACCATTTGCTGGTCTCCCAGAGTATTAATTACCATAAGCTAGTTGTCAATATAAACACTGATTTGGGTTTGGCTAAAAGCAAAATAAATGCTCACTTAGTTGCTGAGGACACCAAGTAATCCAAAATGTTCAAAATCGTTATCAATGATAGGCAGCAAGTGTTTCTTTTGTGCTGTCATCACCAGTCTGCTGATGTATCACATTTCACTCCCCTGACCTCCTGTCGGGGAGCTGGCTGCAGGCCTCTGGACCGCCCTCTGCAACCAGAGGGACTAGAGAGTCCTTGCCAGCTAAAGCTAGTTCACGTCTAGCTTAAGGCAATCCCGGTTTTCCGACAGTGCCATAGATGTACAGTACTGTGCAAAAGTCTTAGGCAGTCAAAGGAAATGTTTAAAGCTATTTTTCTGGATAGTAACTGTATATTCGCTCAGAACAAAACCAGAATTTAACATTATAACATACGCAAATGAAGAATAACACAATACA
>JAODKL010000001.1:49208443-49220858 GCA_026780765.1 Petrocephalus schoutedeni | reverse complement strand
CATAGTTTTGTACCAATATTAAGATCATTTAAACATCACTTTCTTTGGCTGCCTAAGACTTTTGCACAGTACTGTATTAGTGCTCCCACTGTTGCTGCTTGCTTTTGAAGCCAATAAGGTTGAGGACTCCGTTGAATAAACAGGAAAAAGGCAGATAACGACGGTCTCTGCAATCAGCACATCCAGATGAATCACTTCCTGAGGATCAGGGGACAGCCATAGCACTGCCATGAAGTTAATGTCCTGAGCACGTAAGCTGAAGGACAAGCCAGTATCTCCCCACAGGATCTCTCCTGCTAGAATTTTGCTTTTACAGTCATTCTGTATTTTTAAACTTCCACAGTTTAATTGGTCATAAAAATTGAAGCATACCAAATTTGTAGCATTTTTGCAGTTACCTGCATTTTATTCCTGACTGATTTTTAGGCAATACGGAAGTTCTAGGACAGGAAAGTTCAGCTCATACCTTTATAATGAGCGGTAATGATCCTGGCTGTGTCCCACATATCTTTTCATGGATGGTGAATAAATTATTTAATTGGTCATGATGAAATCATGGGTCGAATACCACAGATGCCAGCTTGGGGATCTGTAAACATGGGTTATTAGAGAAGATACTCCTGCTCACTGGTAACTGATAAATGACTCATTACTCACTCATCTCTTTACTGGTGTTGAGGATTTTGGGCATTTTCCTAAGGTCTTGCCAGCCAGCAATGTGCAACACAAATGAAAATTATAAAAACATAAAAGTCCTTAGCAATCTCACAGAGTCCATGGCAAACCTACACATTTACAAATCTATGAAGAGCATGAAAACATCTATCAGAACACATTTGCAATCTTAGACCTCCACTGTCCCTTCCAGTTCAGGCCAATCAGAATTCTAACTAGTCTCTCTAACTTCTAACAGCAGTCTAACCTGGGCCGCCATTCAGCCACTCCTCTTAATTAAACTCTTGCTGCCTCAAGGTCTGCTGCTATTTATTTCAATTGCAACCGTGACTTGCAACATAATTTAAGCAACAGTTTTAGCATATCTAGTTAATCTTACTAATGTTAGATTACCATGGTATCCCACTAAACAGCTGGGTGTCTTACTGAAACAGTGAATAACAAGTGAATCACAGCATTAGGTGCTCACATTAGCGACCTCTGCTTCACAGATCTGCTTCCTGTAGCTGTAAGGTACTTTTCCTCCCTGTAGCCCAGTTATGTATAAAACAAGATGGAATCAGAAGGGAAGACTGGCAGGATCTACAAGCACTGTAGCCTTTCCAGTCCAACAGAAATCTCAGAAATATGTGAAGGACCCCATCAGGCTCAGTGTATCCGGAATAGTTTTCTAGGATGCGTTTTACTTACAGTAATCTTAAAGCTTGCTCCTGTATGTGGTACTTGTGTATGGGGCTCTCAGTCCAGACAGAAAAGTTCTACCATAAAAGGACTCCTGGATCAGAGGGTCCTGTTTCAGAAGACAAAGTGGGGCTGGAATGAAGTCATAGGCTGCCCCTCCTACTATGTTTATGCTCCTTCAACACACATAAAATGTCCCTTTCCACTCTGCATCACTTTCTTTGTAACAGACCAAGTTTCTTTCCCAGTTCCAATAAAAGCTTTACCCACAGAGGTTTCTTAAGGTTCCAGCAGGGCACTCAGAGTGTGACTGACTGAAGTGCCTGATCATATATCATATACCGTAAGCACTGTTCCGGACTGTGTAACAACCTAAGACAAAAGGAAAGAGCCACAGAAACAGGTCCCTACAGGCAGAAGGAGGCAAGAACCATACCTCAAAAGTACAGACTTCTCCATTGGTACCCCAGTCAAACTAAGTTCTATGCCCACTCTACCACATCAGCTGTCCTAACAAGTTACCTTTGTTGACTAAGGCAGCAGTCTATATGAAAGGGGCAGTCTTCTGACAGCACACACATCGGGAAGGGTAAAGGCATGGCTGCAGAGCTATTTGTACTTTTCAAGTGGAACGTAATTACACAGATCTGTGAAATCAAACCTGGCGCTCCACCTTCTGGTCATCTAAATGTAATACCCTGGGCACATGCCTCCTACATGCATTTTGTGACTTAGCAAAGGACGGAATTCATTTCGTGACTCAGATAAGGACAAAATGCATTTCGTGATTACACAGAACCACATTTCGTGCACAAAATTACTTCCTGACATTCACAAATTGCATTTCGTACACAACATAACCTCCTGTCACTCACGAAATGCGTTTCGTGCATAAAATGACTTCATGCCATTCACGAAATGCATTTCGTGCACACAATAACTTTATGTCATTCGCAGAATGCAAAGTACCAATATCAGTCCTGTGCACAAAATAAAACATTGCTTCTGATTTCTGTGCACGAAAGAAAGTTAAGGCTTTATGTTTTTGTGGACAAAATGTAACTGGCATTTGTCTTTCTGTGTACAAATTGCAGCAAGGCATTATTCGATTTTGACATTAAATAATGCTTTTTGTGGCACGTAATGTATTTTGTGGACGAAAATAAGCACTTGACACTTGGCACCCCATAGATATTGGGCATGTGTACACAACAGTAACTCAGCCTAATTGCTGTCCCTTGGAGGCAGATCCAGAACCGTTTTTTAGTACCTACTCCAGACTAGATTCTTTTCATTCAAACATAATCTACTGGGGAAGTGTGTACAGCGACAGCTTGCTTATTGGTTGACCACAAGCACCAACGCAAACATGAAAGTTACGCTGAAGTGTAGAGAGAAGCAATGGACCAAAAACTGGCGACAGAATTATTTTTACACCCCAATTAGATTTAATTAGATTTTTTGCTTGCATCTCCATATTTCTGCATTGGAAAATTTGAAACCTGCCAGAGATTATTAGTGGGATAACGTTAAATCATTTGAATACAGTGGAACAGGAAAGCTCGATACGCCAGCCAGATTTACTAAGAATCATGAACATGCTGTGGGTCATATAAGTCCTGTTTTGATCACAAACAATCCCCCCAATAACTAACAAATAAGTAACAAAACAACATATTTATCCCTGCATTGCTTTGGCGTGGCAGTGTGGTTTCGTATGAAATTATATTTGAAGTTTAACATACAAACTTATCGCGTCTCCCATGCTTATTTAGCATAAAGCTCTCAGTTCCTGTTGTGTGGTGTGAAAGTGACACACAAAAATGGCCAAGAGCAGCAAAACGTTCTACGTTGAGACGGACCAGGGACTTATGAACTGGGGCTAGGTTCTGGAACTTCATTGTGGAAGCCCCTGGTAGTATAGCCTGCACGCTCAGCTTGGATGATTCAATTGTGGTGAACCTGTTAATCATAGCTTACAAAAAAAGCATCCCAATTCCACTGGTGGGGCACACAAGAATGAAAACAGCCTGTTTGACTCCAGAGTAAATATTTAGAATTTGATAAGCGTCACAGCACTTTTTGCTCTGTAATTTGAGCTTTGACACAGAGTAAAAACATTGTTAGATGCCTGAAAATGATTTCTCTCATATTTCAACAAAACAGTAGCCATGTATGGAGTGTCGTGTTTTTGAGGGTCTGCTGGCAGAGAGGTTTGCTATAGCAAAAATAAACACAGAGAGCTGTCAGAGAGATTATATTAATGCGCCTTGCACGACTGTACACCACAAGCAACGAAACCTTGCGTGGCTCCCAGCAAATAGGATCAAGTGCTTCCGAAAGTAGAGGTGGACTCAGCCCTGATGCTGAGACCCAGCAAGGAGCAGGGAAACAAACAGGTCCAGAACAAATCCAGAAGGCTAGGGGATGTCACAGAGGAGTAGGGCTGAACGATTTGAAGAAAATATCAAATTGTGATTTATCTGACAGAAATTACGATTGCGTTTTCATCTGCAATTTTTTTAAACTCAGTATACACTGTATGTATAAAAAACTGTAATTGAGCACAACCGTACATTGAAATTTGAACTGCGCTATGTGTTAATACAAAGATAAAAATGTAAATATATGAACTGAATCCAAAATGTATTTATTCTAACAAAAGTGATATTGAACCTACACCTAATAAACCATACAACAATTCTCCAGCAACCCGAACAAGGTAAATTGATTGTATTTTTACATGCACATTTTAAGTGCCACATCTGCAAACTGCGCTCGACCGCTTTTTTACCTTTAGTAAAGTACTTCTGAAAAGTCAGATTAGGGTCAAATTAGCAGAGAACAATGACGCATAAAAGTACCATCACAAAAGCTGTGACTTTGTTAAGTTAAATAAAGTAATGAAAATGAAACAATTCCAGTAATAAAAACATTAGGGAGCTTGCGGCTAACATTGCTTGGACCCCTAATAATAGGACCTTTCTGTGAACAATCTCTGACCATTAAATAGGGAGGTAATTCACTTACGGCTCAGAAGTGGAACTTTTTCCATAACTGTGAATGAAACATTTTCCTTGGGTTTCACATATCTGTTGTTTGTGGGCGTATACACAGTCACTTTGGGCCACTTCTGATTGGTGAGCATGATTGGCACATAAGGAGCACGTCACTTCTGATTGGTGAGACTGACTGTCACAGAAGGAGGACGGAATAAATTTGCAAAACTATTCTCAAGACAGTTTTAAACCCTGGGTCAGATGTGCTGTATAATGGATATCCTAAATCGCCACCTTTGCGATTTGCTAATTGCATTGTTTAAAATCACGATTTCGATTTGAAATAGATAAATCGTTCAGCTCTACAGAGGAGCATGTAATCAATTGGGTATTTCTGAGAGCCTGGCTTAGGGAAAAGGCCCACCACATCCCTCCTGCCCGGCCTCACAGTGTTTCAGGCTGAGCTGCATGGTTTCCTGGCTTTATCACATCAGCCGAGACATAAATCAGAGGTGAAAGTGAGCGAGAGCCAAAGCGGGCCCCGCGTATCCCAAACATCCCACCAGGAAGGCAGGGCCCGATAAGACCGGGCCAGGACCCACATACTTCACATAGTGTTCAGGAGTCAGAGGATGGGCAAAGGGCCTCACACATCCCAAGGCGCCACGGCTGGGGAGAGGGCTCTCTAAAGGGTCTCACAGTCTGAGATCTTCAGGTGAAGGTCTGCTAGGTGAAACAGCTCGAACAGCTTCTAGCCAGAGTCATGTTCAGCATCCCACCTGATGGCCATGTAATGAAACTGGATGTTTTCTACCAGTTGAGACACAGCAGGCATGGCAGAATGCCTCCTAAAATGTCAGCAACGCTCGACCTCAGTGCCCCCTTATACAGCAGTGATCCAGCACTGAACCATACTGAAAGCAGCATCCTTCAACCTGCAAGTCCAAACACTGCCTCTGTGAGACCATGGGTCAGCTAGAGCTGGAGATGCATCCTAACACAATGGAGCTAATAAGACGAAGCACTGGAAATGAGGCCGGTTCCTCATCGATCCCAGGGGAGGGCAGCAGGTCAGCAGCACCCACGCATGGTTCCATGCTATGTGGCTGTGGGGCTGGAAAGCTAACGCTAAAAAAAAGCAGTGCTGAGGGTTGCACATGTGCAGCACAAACAAGCACACAGAGGCAGCTGCACAAGGACACCCTCACACGGGAGCACACAGACACGCGCACACACACACACATTTGTATTCATTGATTTTTGTGAGGACTATCCATTTATTTCTATGGGCAAAACTCTAATCCCAATAATGCAGATCTTAACCACTACCCCAACCCTAACCAACAAAACACAATACTTTTGACTGACATTTCTTTTGACTGACCATTTTTTTGACTGCAGTTACGGATTACGGAGTTTCTCGTTGTGGGGAGTGAAAAAATGGTCCCCACAATATCAAAATAACAGGCTTTTATCACATTCTGGGGACATTTCAATGCAGTACATGCATAACCCCCCCTCCCCCAACAACACACACACACAAACCTGCCTCAGACAGTGAAGACATTATACCAGTCCAAATATGGCACCTTACATTCCTCCACCATGTCATGCCTGTAAAATGCCTCATTATTTCCAGCCACTTGTTTACCTCCAAAATGCACTATCGAAAGGCAGCTCCAGGCTTGGCTCACGTCCCAGTAATACAGGGTTCTGGCAGGAGCTGGCAGGGGGACGCAGGCGATGTCCAGGCTACTGGCTGCGCGTGGTTTAGACTTGACGTTACTAAGGGTCTCTGCTGTAAGACCAAAGCATTCATAATCAGACCACGGTCTCTGTGACAACGCCGGGGCCTTAGTGACTGCATGATTCCCAACATCAGACCAGGACCTCCATAATAAAACTAGGACCTCCACAATCAGACCAGGACCAACACAAGCTGGTGAAACACTCCGAAATTAGACCAGGACCCCAACAATCAGACCAGAACCTACACAAGCAGGCAAGATACTCCAAAGTTAGACCAGGAACTCCACAATCAGACCACTCACTGCACAATAATATCACATCCTCCAATATTACATCATAGCTTCCAAAAATAAAACCAGGTCCAACACTAAAACATCAGGGCTTCTTTGATAAGACCAACTGAAGTCAATCAAATCAGAAGCCCCAACACCCACAGCCACTCCAGCCAGACGGCTGGTCTTTTCACTGATACTACGACAGACTGGTTCACTGTCCGTAGTGCTCTTACGATAAAGACTGACAAATACAGCTGAATGGGCGAAAACATGGCCGCTGCAAAGCAGCATGATTATGATTTCAGAGCTTGCAGAGTTTCCTGTAATGATGGAGAGAAACACAATGCTGCACAGCCTGTAATCTAGCACAGGGCAACCTGAGCTTTAATGTGTGGAACATTTTTACATGCTCATTCGTCCTGGCCTGTGATCAATTATTCAGAGAGGTTCACAGCCTTTAAGCTTTGAACATGTCCTTTTTGACTGGACACATAAGCCAAGGAGTAAATGACTGCCCCGAGGAAGCTATTCTGTGGCCAAACATGTCTGAAATCTATTAACAAGCTGCAGTAATTCCCATCTTCCACCTCATAAATGAAAATAAAATGTCAAGCTCGCTCTAATTTTGTCTTGACAGTTTCTTCTGCAGTATGCAGCAGCCTGACAACATTTATGGTAGAGAAAATTCTTCCTAATTAAAAAGAAAATTGCTAGAAATAACAGCAAAGTACCGCATCCCTATCTGCACTGAATTAAGACAACAGGCTAGACTGCAGAATATAGCCTGTGAATCTCAGTGTGGCTGGACTCTTCTTCTAAGCCAAGACTCAGAGTCTGTGTAGAGGAGGCACCAATAAAGGCAGGTTATGGCAGACACTCATGCTGGAGTACATTACATTTCCATTATGCAGCTGCAGTCCGGCTCTCTGAAGACCATGAGAAGCACAAGGCTATATATCAATATATATATACTGTATATTTTTTTAAGTTCAGAACCACCAAAAATATTCTGTGAAGGAAGTGTGACTATGGAAAACAGACACACACATAGGCTGACATCACACACAAGCTCAGTCCATTTCTCTTTCCAAAGCTTTTTAATTTTTTTTTTATCAAAATTGTTCTTACTAATGTAATAAGTACATACAATCATGGGTATAACACAGCACTCACTAAACCTCTGATCATGCAGCCAGTGTAAGATTAGATTAAGCACAACAGACCACAGAGCATCATACATTACATTTCCCATTAATGATCCCTGAAAGCCAGCATGTTTTGATCATTAAAGGCCTTACCAGTACCAACTCCTTTAACTTACTCAGACCTGTGTCTTTTAATATTATTATTATATTTAAGTAAAGCAGTAAGTCTTCTAAAGCCAGTTCAAGAACCCCATTACTGCATTTTATACCAAAGTCAAGGTTTGTTGCTGTTCCAGGACTTCATCTGGGGTTCAAGGGGAGCAGCTACCTCCACCGTCTCCAGTGTGTGGGATCTTCAGCCATTTCTGCAGTTGTGTTTATGCTCTGTTAGGCTCCGTAAGGCCAGTTGTGAAACTTCCCGGTGAAAAACATGGTGCTCACTATGCGTGAACCAACGTGGCTTTGCAAAGGTTAAGGCGAAATCTCTGAGCATGCACATAACTACCATGCCACCTACTGTCCAAGACCCCCACCCCCCCACCCCGGAGCCCCTACAGAGAGTCCTGTGACTCTGCCAGCCATTGGTGGCCTGCATCTGAGAACAGAGCACACCAGTTGCTTTACCGAGCGATAACTTAAAAGTTTGGATGAGAGTTTGGTCTCTAAACCACAAGAATGCAATGTTAGCATGGCTCTGTGTTAGAGTCTGCCACTAAACCATAGGGTGGTGATGTAAACACTGCTCAGGGTGAATGATTGCCTCTAAACCACAGGGATGCGATGTGAACACGGCTCAGGGTGAGTGCCTGCTGTTAGACCACAAGGAGGTGATGTAAACTCCAATGAGGGTGAGAGTCTGCCTCCGTGCTACACCACAAAGGGGAGAACTCAGCCTCAGCTGTGACACGATCTGATACACCACGTAACACAAGAGCACTGAAAGCATGTGCTCGGTCAGACAGGGAAGGTTTAATCATGTGCTCAGTGACATGGGGAATGTTAAGTATGTGCTTAGTGAGGAGGGGAAATTTAAGCATGTGCTCAGTGAGACAGGGAGCTTCAAGCGCGTGCTCAGTGAGACAGAGTTTCAAGCGCATGCTTAGTGAGACAGTGAGCTTCAAGCACATGCTCAGTGAGACAGGGAGCTTCAAGCGCATGCTTAGTGAGACAGGGAGCTTCAAGCACGTGCTCAGTGAGACAGGGAGCTTCAAGCGCGTGCTCAGTGAGAGAGGGAGCTTCAAGCGCGTGCTCAGTGAGACAGGGAGCTTCAAGCGCGTGCTCAGTGAGAGAGGGAGCTTCAAGCGTATGCTTAGTGAGACAGTGAGCTTCAAGTGCGTGCTCAGTGAGACAGGGAGCTTCAAGTGCATCCTCAGTGAGACAGTGAAGGTTTCCAGAAACAGGCGCTGGCATGCAGATATTTGTTGACTTTTACCCAAACAGTGGTCATATTGGCTTGCACTCAAGATGAATTGTGACCCCGCCCCACCTTGCCCTGGATCTGTGCCTCTCTGTAAAAATTACTCCCAGGGGTCAACTATGACCACCAGGTCACCCACACCGGAAGCTCTGCCCACACCCCAGAAGCACAGTGACCAGATCCTGATATGAAAATACCAGAGTAATTACAGTGTGACATGATCAGCACACAGGGAGGGGGGAGACTATAAGGGGCCGAGAAACAGCGCCTCCCAGAGTAATTACAGAGCGACAAGATCAGTACGCGGGGGGGGGGGCAACATCTGTGAGACTATAAGGCGTTGAGGAACAGCGCCCCCAGGGCTCATCCAGGTCAGCACACACTGATCTCCTTTCTCCCCTTCAGCCTCTCATGGCTCCATGGACAGAGCTGGCAGAGGGGCCCCAAGGTCAGTGGAGGCCCTAGGACAAATGAACCACCCCAGGGCCCTTTGGCCATGTTCATGTGCCTCTGCAGACACATCACACCACCATGTTCAAGAAGAAACATCTCCTGGAATTTCAACAGGGTGTCCGCAGAGGAAAGAACACCTGGTACAGTTAGGATTGCCTAGTGTCAGCCAATTAAATACAGTAAAACTCCCAAAAGCCATCAGAAATGCAGCACACAGGTGCATGTTAGGGCGCTTATGGAAAGCCGTTTTAACATTTAAATCGCTAGACTGGATATGTATTGCAGATATTCAATTCTTTCTAGTCAAAAAGCATTTCAGATATCCACAACGACATTCTTCCTATCCACAATTGTCATTTCAGATATCCACATCGTCATTCTTCCTAGGAGATATTACGTCACTTTTGCCATTCATGTCTATTGGGCTTTTAATTTCAGATATCCACAATTATATTTCAGATATCCAGAATGTTCATTCTGGATATCTGCAATTAAATTCTTACTAGGAAAAACTCCCATTTCAGATATCTACAATCCAATTGTTACTAGTCATAACTGTAATTTCAGATATCCGAAAGGATACCACCATTTTAGATATCCATAATGTAATTTTGAATATCCGAAATACATTGTGACTAGCATGCCTTTACGGATATTCACAATTGAAATTATGACTAGTAAAAATGCATTTGCAGATATCTACAAATGTATTGTGGATTACATTATATATATATATATATATCTGGAATGTTTTTCTTCCTTTTGGATATTTGAAATTAAAATTATGATAATTATGAAATTAAAATTATGGATATCTGAAACTGAAAGCCCAATAGACATGAATGACAATTGCGGATAGGAAGAATATCATTGTGGATATCTGAAATGCTCTTTTTGATTACAAATAATTAAGTAACAGATATCTGTAATACATATCCAGTCTAGCGATTAAATGTTAAAACCACCACTTACACTTTGTAAAGATTTAAAGATATCTTAAATGGAATTGTGACAAGGAGAAATAAAGTTTTAGATGTCTTGAAATACATTTTCTACTAAGAATTAATTGTGGATATCTGTAATTTCCATTCTGACTAGTAAGAATATAATTTTGACTAGTAGAAATGATATTATGTATATCTAAAATGTAATTATGGATAGGAGCCTGACTTGATTAAATGTTAAAACGGCTTGCCATAGTTCAATGTATCTTGGTGGTCTGGGGATTTGCTGGCTGCCAGCTCCCTGGGCTGAATTAACTGTGTGGAATTAGCAACACTGTGACACCTGTGCTACACAGACAGATTACAGGCGTCAATAAGGTGGGCCTCTCTGTACCTCACCCATTGGCACCCAGGGTTCAGAGGAACTTCAGTCACTGAGGTCACACATGCTGCAGCAGAACAGCAGTAATGGATAGTGAGACAGCGAAAATAAATACTCAGACAGCAGCAATGGATACTGAGACAGCAGGAATAAATATTCAGACAGCAGTAATGGATACTGAGACAGCAAGAATAAATTCTCAGATAGCAGTAATAGATACTGAGACAACAGGAATAAATGCTCAGGTAGCAGTAATTGATACTCAGACAGTAAGAATAAATACTTAGACCACAATAATGGATACTCAGATAGCAGCAACTGATACTCAGACAGCAGTAATGGATACTCTGTCAGCAGGAATAAATACTCATATCAGTAATGAATACCCAAAATCCTACTCAAGGGCCCAATGATGGATTGTTCTGGGAAATTCTGGCTATTACTCCAACTGCCATGTCAATATTTCGTTCTCACTACCTAGAATTGAATCAAACTGTATGGTAGATTAATCCCAATCCCACAACTTTTCTCCTCAATGCCCCCAGGACAGTCACATTAGTGTTACATGCACACCCAATCACTCTGACCCCTCCCCCAGGCACTCTGAACTCCCCCTTCATTCACTTTGACTCCTCCCCTGGCCTCTCTGTCCCCTCCCCTGGCCGTTCTGACCCCTCCCCTCTCTGACCAGCCATATGCAATATGGCGCCCATCCATCCTGTCAGGTGACTCTAACGGCCTCCTATTGGCTGTTGGCACCTCACAGTGGGTGACTGGAGTCCTTTCTATTTCATTATCCACTCAAGGGAAGGTTCTCCAGCACCTCCTACAACACCTCATGATTCAAGGTAAGTACACGCCTCAGAGGTACGGCAAAACACTGGTTGGAGATTCAGACAAGTCTTGGGTCTGAGAATGTGATGGATGCAAATCGGAATGACATGTACCATGTGTGAGATTCAAATACAGGAGTAGGAGGCTCCACCACTTGTCCCATATCTGTTTTCTGTTGCACACCTTTCCGGCTGTTTCTGACCCATACACTGCCAGAACCTGTAACACATAACTGCCTGCCCACTTACATAGCTGCAGCTTACTTTTTGTTGACACTCAGTGGGTGAGCAGACCGCATGTCTGGACCGTACTGTTGTCCTGCACCCGGTGCTGTGTGCCCCAGCCTCTACACCCTCTACACCACTGTGATCCACCAGGGTGGTCATGTGACTCTACCCATGGACCTGATGCTCAGCTTCAGACTAAGGTGCCATGCAGCGGGTGGAGGGCGGCTTTCCAGAAAGTCACTCCCCAACTCCCTTACCTGGTAGACGGCAGTGGCCATCCTTTCTCTCTCCTTCTCAGGCTTGGCCCTACTGCTGCACTCCGACTACTAGCTTGTTAAAGACAACAGGTCCGGAAGCTTCTGAGGCTCTCGCCCTGGGCCGTAAAGCTGTTTGGAGGCTTCTCCACAGAGCCTCCCCAAGCTCCGCTCCAGTGATCCTGCCTTTAAACTTTCTCACTCTTATTCTTTGCTGTCGGCACAGATGCAGATCCTGGCAGTCAGGAGTATGGAGGCACAGAGGTCTGGGAAGTGTGACTACAGACTATTCCTATTTGCCTATCCCTCTCCCTTCCTCTCCTCCCTCTCCCTCTGCCCCTCTCCCCCCCCCCCCTCTCTCTCCTCCCTCCCTCCATCTC
>JAODKL010000001.1:49192473-49207100 GCA_026780765.1 Petrocephalus schoutedeni | reverse complement strand
CTCCCCCCCCCCCCCCCCCCCTTCTGTACCCTCCCTCTCTCCATGTACACGCATGTAGAGGGGAAAAAACACCAGAACAGCAGCCAAGAGCAGCACATCAAGTTGCACTTCCTAAAAAGGGCATGAGGGGGCAGTGCTACAGATCGAGTGACAGGACAGGCGGGTCCCTGCAGCCCAGCCACTCTCTGGTACCCAGAACTCCACATGTAGCTGATCCCAAGGAGAGCTGTAAGTCGTACCCTTACCTACCATGGTACTGCGAGTAGCTGTAAGAATGAAAAGGCAGCAGAACCTCAGAGCATAAACCGGCTTTAGTAACCATCAGCCAATGAAAGCTGGAAAGGTGCCTGGAAAACTGCCAGCAACTGAATCACCCAGAAAACATACTATCTGCTCCCACTCAACATTTAAAACCAGCTTAGAAAATTTTTAACTCAAAAAATACTCGCTGTGTTCTGATCCCACCCCCTTACCAATCATAGGTACCACCCATGCCAGGTACCCTCAGTATGTCCTGGCTATGCCCCCTTACCTATTACAGGTACAGGCAATCCCAGGTACTCTTTGTGTGTTCTGGTCCCTACCCACCCTGGGTACTCTTGGTTTGTTCTGACCCCACCCCATTATCATCACAGGTATTGCCCACCCCAGGTACCCACCATTTGTCCTGGCCCCGCCCCCTCACCCATCAGTCTGATACTTGTCACTCAAATGGTTATCATAATGAGCAAAACCTTACAGCGAGATTTACGGGGTATATATTCAGCTGGGGGTCCTCATTATTTCCCAGGCCTGCGTGTGGAAGTTTGGGGGAGTGTTTTCAGCCTTCGGGACCCTGGCACACGTGAGCCTCCCCAATCGCTCTGTGTCTCATGCCTGTGGCGTTTGCATCTGCGTGACAGCATTACCAGGAAGAGACCAGGAGGGAATTACATAACGGACACCCCTCCATGATACTGTGATTCAGGGGAGCGCAATTTACAGCCCGTGGACTTTCGACACCTCCAGCATGGTGTGGCACTGTGCCACAAGGACATTCTCAGTACCGGGAAGCACGGCCATATGCAGAAATCACACCCAGGCATAAAGAAACACAAGGTGAGGGACTGTGAGCATATTCAGGGCAGGGGGAAACGCGGCTCATCATCACGAAGGCCACCCTCACAAAAGCCAGACCCCCTGCCATCCAGGGAAATACCCCGTCCAGATCCCCTCATCGAATCCCCTGCCGTCTTGCCCCGCCCCTGCCCTCAGGCTGGCCTGGGTGATACGGGCCACTGGCCGACTTGCAGTTGTACAGGAAGTTGTGACAACTTTGCAGGACAGTGCTCCCTTTAGGTCACCGCTGTCTCATCACTGCGTCCCTCTAGCCTGCATTTGGCTGGATGCCGTAGCTGTGTACTGGGCCCGGTGCTGAGAAAAGCGTCTCCTTCTAGGGGGTCAAAGCCTTTTCCAGCTTCTCACTGTTACTCAGTTAGCTGTACAGGAGTGTACAGAAGCTCTGCTCAGATCCAGATCAATGCCCAGCACCTGCTGAGGTGCCACAGTTTGACCTTTCTGGACCAGGGTGTTTAGACATGAAACTCTGACACAGCCAGATAATTAACCAAAACAAATTTTACAAGAGCATTAGCTCCCACGGCATGGAGACATTAAGAAGCGAGGAGATTCCTTTGGTCTGAAAATGGCAGCGTGCGCCAGGAGCAGCTGATGCGTCTTTAAAGCCCATCCCGGGAACCCAGGGCAGCACTCCTGCAGCGGGGGTCACTCTTTCAACACCCTTCATCTCTTAGATCTCTTAGCAAATAAAGGAATGCATTGTGTGCACAGTAAAACAATTCCAAGCCAAACAAACGGCCATTCATTCACTTAACGGAGATGACAGAAAGGGAGCAGCCTAATTGCGTAAATCATCACTAGAGGGGAACGCAAGACCAAGGGGGGAAAGGCTCAGGACTGATAACTGGCTGCTTGTTCAAGTTCGCACATGATGCTTCCTCAGACCTTGGAGTTCATCGTTGTAAACGGCTATTAGAGATTCCCTCTGCAAACATACAGGACCCTTATTCGCTTCACCGAGATAACGGTCCCATGTTGAGTGTGTGGTCACATGCAGGGTGAGTCCATAAAATGTACATAATTTGTCCTCTGGCCTTTAATACGGGGTAATTTGAAAAAGACCCCCCCCCCATCCCAATTTCTTGTCACAACAGTTTCCAGGAACTATGACTGGTACCAAGCATACTTCTGGTAAAACACCTGTTCTGAAACAGCTGTTTAAATGAAATCACTCTCAACCATTTAACGCCTCTGCATATGTATATGTCAGGCAATCCTGAGGGACACAAGCAGATTGCTTGGGAGAGCGGCACAGTTGGGGCAGAAGGGCTGCAAAGTGACTTCCCTCTAGAGGTGATCTGACATACTGCAGCTGCAGCTCAATAAAAATATGCAATGGGAAAAAAAACGCTTGGCAGCAACCAAGCTGAATAATCATTGGGAATGTCCCCCCCCCCACACACACATACACAAACACAGCACAATTTCCAGGCATGTGGTGGCTGTGCAAAGAAGGCTGCAGCAAACATGGCTGTAAGTGCCTCCAGCAGGGGGTGCTGCCCCCTTTTCCCACTGTGGCTCCACCCACCAGACATGCAGAGCCTCCTCTCCTTCCTCACCTCACTTTTCACAGTGCTCATCCCTTATTCTGACATGTCACCACTCCAAAAACAAGCAAACGATGTTATGACCCCCCCTGTCGGTGCAGCTGCGGAGGTGGGGCAGGGCTGTGTATTTTTAGGAGGGATGAGTCCTGATCACACCACACTACAGCCAAATCAAACACTGCTGCTGTTTGCACATCCCAGACATATTCCAGGGGAGAACATTAGGCGAGCCCACAGAGCAGGGATAAGCAAAATGTGCCCCCCAGCCCCCACCCCCTCTCCAAGAGCCACACCTTCTCCAGAGAGATGACCCGGGCCATCCTGCTCGATGTGTCAACTCACCCATTGTGGCAGAAATGCTGTCCACTTACCTTCACCTCACACCTCTTGTGGCATGTTAACCGGCAAACTGGAAGGGGGAGACACAACACAACCAATTATTCCAATAAACACAGTAGTGAAATGTGAACCAGTGCTCCCTGTAGGTGGGGCGCATAGCTTGTTTTAATGTTACATGTCATGCTTTAAACATCTCTGCCTGTAACTGCCTGTGAGCCATGCTTTGTTCAGCCACACTAGGCTGGGGGGGGGGGGGTCATAATTTGTTCAGTGGGTGGACAGATGGAGGGGACTGGGATTGGGCCACTTGTAATGCACCCCGGTCCCAATGGACTGGGCCAGGTTCTGCCTGACAGGACACCCCCCGCCCACAATTTGCTATACTCCATTAGAGTTCACACACACACCCACCCCCCAGGCAGCATTTGATGCTTTCCAGCATTCCCTGGGATCCCATGGTCACTCCAAGCAATGCAGTCAGGCCAGAGTCGGAACTTGACGGTTCTGGTGGTTCTGGTGAATGCAGTGTGCTATCGGAAACCCTCCGGACATTGTGTCACATGGTACAAACAGATATTTCAGTTAATGCAATCAAACTTTGATGAAGATCACATTACTGGTCAATCTGCAAGTAAATCTAAGTACCCATAAAAAAACATAATATCAGTCTGACATAGCAGACAAATGTGTGGTATTTTCACAATCCTACAGGCTGCCCGTATGTGGTACTTACATTGCAAGTCAGCATTATAGTACACTTGTTGCACATGGCCAATAAAAGATTTAAAATCAAAACAAACTTGGGAATGTATTAAAATACTCTCTAGTCTGCTGCCCTCTGGTGGCATGGTATGGCAACAACAATTCCATCCATGGTATATAATTTAAACTATGAAACAGAGCTCAGTGTTCTCCACATGCTACCACTCTTTCCATGCTTATACTATGACCTTTGGCTGCCCATTTGATAGCATGGGGCAGCATGCTAAGCACTCCCATACAGTATGCTAACTCCGTCATAACTATAAGGTAACTTTTATTCAGGAATTAGCATTGAGTACATTACATGGTCCCATGTGAATAAGTGGGTGGAAGATGGCTGGATGGGTAAATTAGTGTCACAATTAGGGCTGAATGATTTTAGGAAAATATCGAATTGTGAATTATCTGTCTGATATTGCGACTGCGATTTGATTTGCGATTTTTAAAAAAGTATTCACTATATGAGTATGAAAACTGTAATTGAGCACAACTGTACATTGAAATCTGAACTGCGCTATACATTAATCCGTAGATAAGAACGGAAATATATTAATTGAATCCAAAATGTATTTATTCTAAGAAAGCTTATTAAGAACATACACCTAATAAACCATAGAACAATTCTCTAACAACCCGAACATGGTAAATTGATTGTATTTTTACATGCATATTTTAAGTGCTGCTTTTGCAAACAGCGCTCGACCGCTTTTTTACCCTTCGTGAAGTGTTTCTGGAAAGTCCCATGTACACACGGGTCCAATTAGCAGAGAACAATGACGCATAAAACTACAAAAGCCGCAACTGTGTTAAGTTAAATAATGATGAAAATAAAACAATTCCAGTAATAAAAACATTAGGGATCTTGCCGCTAACGCTGCTTGGACCCCTAATAATAGGACCTTTCTGTGAACAATCTCTGACCATTAAATAGGCAGGCAATTCACTTACGGCTCAGCAGCGGAACCGATATTTTTTTCCACTGCCAATGTAACGTTTTCCTTGGATTTCACATGTCTGTTGTTTGTGGGCGTATATGCAGTCACTTTTGGCAACTGTTGATTGGTGACCATGATTGGCACATGAGGCGCACGGCACTTCTGATTGGTGAGACTGATTGTCACACAAGGAGAACTGAATGAATTTGCAAAACAATTCTCACAACAGTTATAAACTCTGGGCCAGACATGCTGTATAATGCACATCTTAAATCGCAGCCTTTGCGATTTGCAAATTGCATTGTTTAAAATCACGATTTTGATTTGAAATCGATAAATCATTCAGCCCTAGTCACAATACAGATATTTCCTATAGGCCTAATGCGTAATTGAACATCAAACTTGCACATAAGTATTTCATGTTAATTTTCCTATATTTCAGGATATTACTTGAAATATTAAAATAATCCACTAGGTGGCACTCTATCAGCAATGCCATCATACAGAAAGTGCCCATATGCAGTGACAGAAACACATGACATGGCAATGCTGACATACACAAGAAAACCCTTATTAATTGTCAAACAACTTTTCTAAACTTTTCTACCATGATGTCTAAAGCCCTGTAGCCATTTAATAACACATTTTTAGAAGAAAATCAGACCCATTAGAAGTCACAAGCAGGAGAAGTTATGCACTGAACTGTAGAAAACTGAAGAGTATTTACATACAACTAGTGTAGTTGGCATTCATGGTGGAAAATGCTGGCAGAAATGTCACTATTCTGCTTAAATGGCATCATTGGAGTTGGAGTTTGGTGACCTCACTGTTGAACTCACTGGGGGAGTTCCAGTGTGTTTGTCGCTTTTGGACTAAAAGATGCTCTGGTGATCCTAATCCAATCAGAGAGTGGCATGGCATCAATCTGATGACCACGGGACACAGGAAGCCCCCACAGAAATCTAAACATGGTCATTTATGGGTATACTGTATGCATTTCATAAATCAGCTGCAACGAGTAAGTGATAAGTACAGTGCTCACTGTAACATCACTGCATTTTTAATATATTTATAATAGAAATTGGGATGATTCCTTCATAGCTCAATAATCATGTTCCAAAACCAGAAGTCCAATCCACTAAACAGTCTCAGGTCGCTCGGGATTTCTGTTCCTCCTCACACACCCTCATCCTTAGTGTTTTCAGGGTTTGAAAATTGGAGTGTTACCATGAACATCTAATCTAAGGCTAGTCTAAGCTGCCTTTGCAGGTGCCTGAAGACTCTGCATGGGTTATCTATGCACTAACAACGCAGGTACTGTGCAATTTACCCACAGGTTACACATTCACAGTGCTGTATTCAATCCACGTGGATTATTACAGTACCATTTATGGCATTTGGCAGATACCCTTAGCCAGAGCGACTCATAAGTGCTCAGAAGTTTCCATCACTGAGTACTTTCTGATACTGGTTCAATAGAACCCAGGCTAAGAATATCATCCATCTAAAAACTCTGTTGGCAAATGCAGTTATTAATTATTATTATTATCTTTAAAATAAGAATATAACACTGGTGCTAATCCAAGTACTTCTGTAAGAGGCAGGTCTTCAGTTGTCGTTTGAAGACACCCAGTGACTCAGCTGTTCGGACATCACTCTACCACATACAGTAGGTGCCAAAACAGAGAAGAGTCTAAATGCATGTCTTCTTTGTGCCTTGAGAGATGGTGGGACCATTTGAGCAGTTGTGGAGGATCAGAGTGTGTGGTGCAGTGTGGGGTATGATAAGTTCTTTTAGGTAGGAGGTGCTGGGCCATTTTTGGCTTTGCATCAGTGTTTTTTTAATCTGATGTGGGCAGCCACAAGAAGCCAATGGAGGCTGTAGCAATGGTGTGGTGTGGGAGAACTTGGGAAGGTTGAAAACAAGTTGAGCAGTTGCATTCTGGATCAGTTGCAGAGGACGAATGGTCCTCAGAGGCAGACTTGCTAGGAGTGAATTAGAGTAGTCTAGTCTTGAGAAGACAAGGGATTGAACAAGTACCTGAGTGCCCTGTGTGGAAAGAAATGGACGAATGCTTCTGATGCTGAATAGGAGAAATCAACATGAGTGGGAAGGAATATGTGAGGAAAAGGACAGGTGACAGGTCCATGGTTAAACCTGAGGTTGTGTGCAGTGACTGAAGGACAAATCAGCGAGTTGTCCAGAGAGCTCATTAGATCCTGGTGTGGGGATAAATCAGCTGGGATGAAAAGCAGTTCAGTTTTCCTGAGGTTAAGTTTCAACTCATGAGCTGTCATCCATGATGAGATGTCTGTCAGACATGATCCACGAGTGTCTGAGGGAAGAAAAGAAGGGGATGAGCAGTCGATTGAGAACCCATGTGAGGATATAACCTCACTAAGAGATCTAGGAAGAACAAGAGAGAACCAAGAACCGAGCCCTGAGGGACACCAGTGGAGAGTCTGCATGGTACAGATGTGGACCCCTTCCATGTCACTTGATATGACCCGCCTTCTAGGTAGGAAGCAAGCCAATGCCATGCTAAGTCACAAATTCCAAGACTCATAAGGATAGACATAGAAAGGAGAGTCTTGTGGTTGACTGTGTCAAGTGCTGCTGAAAGGTCAAAAAGGATAAGGACAGATGACAGGCTGGCCGACCTTGCAGCATGTACTGTAGCTTCTCAGTCACAGCCAAGAGGGCAGTCTATGTGGAATCTGCTACTTTGAAGCCAGATTGTTTAGGATCCTGGAGGTTGTTCTGAGAGAGACAAAGCGACAGTTGATTGTAGACTGTGTGTTCAAGGATTTCTGAAAGAAAAGAGAGAAGTGATACCGGTTGGTAGTTGCTGATGTCTGAGGGATTTAGAGCGGGTTTCCTAATGATGGGAATGACCTTGGCTCTTCTGAATGCCATTGGAACATGACAAGATTTTATGGAGCTATTAATGATAGCCTGGAGCATTGTGGAAGGCATTGGACCCAGTGGGTAGGTGGTAGGATTGCATGACGAGATGAATTGCAGGATCTCTTCTGCTGCTAGATTGGAAAATCGAGCCAGTGGAGGGGACGGTGATTCCTTAATGTGTAGTGTAGTAGATGTAGTGTCTCCAAGTCATATGTTCACTTTGCACTCTTAGTGAAGACCGCCCCATTTCATAAAGCTGGAAAGCAGAAATACAACTCAGGCTGCTGACAATGAGCCTGAAAGTAGAAAGGGGGTTGCACATACCTTAGGAGCACAACTGACACTTGCTGTGCCAACTAGAAACCCACAGAAGAAAATGTCTCAGGAAGGCGCCCAGGGAGATGCAAGGAAACAGCCACAGTCTCCTGGCAGAACTAAAAAAAGAGGTAATTGTATGTGTGTGTGTTCTTCTATCGCAGTCTGCTGACTCTGCTCTGCTAGGAAGCAACTAATCGTCCCACTTTCCGCGCTTTGTTTGGCACACGCAATGCTTTCTCGTCAGCATAGCTTTATCCGGGATAACGCCACACGGCCCGCCGAGACGTCCTGACTACTCCCACTGCTCTCAGCATTTCCTCCAATGGCGGGTTTTTTCCTCCATAGTGAATTATGTGGTGGCTACCTCTGTCGAATTTTGAGCCATCTCCAGCTGTCGACAAAACTGGTGGGTATCTCAATGGAAAAACTACTCTCTAACAAGCACTGCAATCAGTAGATTTCTGTCATTTGTAACTGCTATTGCAGCATTCATTACTGACATGGTGACTGTATCATAATCGGCACAGTCTGCCACAAACACAGGTAGAAATGTGCTGGAAATTTCCTTGAAACATATCTGTTTTTTATCCCCCATGTGTCCGATATTTTGTGACTCTTCAAACAGGTGAGTATAGAATATATTCTGCATCCAAGCACCTCCAATTATTTAAAAATGTTTCTCAAATTAACGTTACATCTCATTAGTGTGCTGTTTTTTGGCTCGTAGGATCTGCTGAGAGAGTGCGAGAGGAAGAGCATCCTGATGGCTGGTGAAACAGTGTAGACTTCATCTGATACGCAGTTAAAAATAATTCATGTTACTGATTCAATGTAGTGAATTTGTGCAAGAGACAAGTCAACGTGAGGGTATTCACCAAGTCACTGTGAGTGTATTGACGCAAAGTCTACAAATAGTGCATGGAGAGGTTTTATAAAATGATAAATATTAAGATGAAATGTTCTGCCTCTGGTTGTAAACTGTGGAGATGAACAATGTTTTAATGTGATAATCGACTACCCTCTTAGGGCAACATTTTGATTTTTGGTATGTATTTATCGTCTATCTATTTATCTTTCAACTATTCTGCAAGAGGGCACATATACATTTACTGTAAATGAAAATAATGGTTTATGCTAAATTTGATTTGAAACAACTTTGTCGTTTGTTAAATGCGTAAACTGACACATTGCTTTTATGTTGTATTTAATGTAATGGCGAATGTGGCAGTAAAATATGCTTTGATGTAATAATTGGCATTTTATTTTTATTAGAACTCCCAAAATATGCTGCTGGTAAAAAGTGTTTGCTTAAGCCAGTTGAAGGTATGGTACATGTGCACGTACACATGAGTACACATGATCAGGATGGTACCGTCTCTGCTTCATTTTGAGCCAGGACAAAACCCTGAATGGTACAACGAAATTCTAGGGAAGGCACATCACAGCCGGGCTCCAAATGACCAACAGGAGCAGCGGAGCAAAGGAGCTAATCAAGAGTGAAACACCCCTGTCAGGTCACCATCCGAAACCTGCTTCCTGCCTCTTCCCATCATTCATTTCACCCGGCCTTCTCGACAGAATTCTCCTTACTTTTCATACTTTTCATGGAGGGAGACTGACCACAGTGCTCACATGCACCATTGATCACTCACCTCGACAAACCAGCCCATCCCCAAAGAGCGTCTGCTTGCATATGCCACACTGCTTACTCCTCTTGAAGGTCTTTGCCCGGAAGGTGTGTGAGTGGGCTGACTCAAACTCTTCTGGCTGTCGGGGGGGACAGAATACCAAAGGGATTAGTAAAGAGCCTGGGGAGCGATCCAGCTGCCCCTTTACTCAAAATGATACAGCCGATACCCTTTATTCTGAAAAGTCATTTTTTACTTTTGAGAAGATTATTTGTGTTTCCAGGTGAAATCTGAAGTGCTCCCCTGCTGTAGTTCCCTTCTGAATCGTTTGCTAAGCTAGCTAAACTTCCAGATCATTTCTTGCCCCTGCTGATGAACCTGTCAGCATGTAGCTGAGGAGATCATTGAAGACACTCAGAAGGAGTGCAGAGCACACTGGTCCAGGGGGGCAGCCCAGGGAGAAAGACTCCTTGCCTAAACGGTGATGCCTCTTGTCTTTGCTGCATATGCTTTATTGATTCAGAACCACTCCCTGTAGTTATTGGGCTTAAGGGCTCAAACTGAAAGAATCATTCAGTTGACCAAGGGATCTGAACCACCGACCTTCCGCTCACAGGCACAGCATCCCAACCCACTGAGCCACACACCTCCCTTAGACAAGCATTGTGGCCTGGCCCCATGCCACCACTTCCTGTAAGCACTTATTCAACTGGTTCAAAATTAGCATCTCCAGAGGACTGCAGGACTGTTCTTGTACAGGATGATCCAGAGAGCAGAATGCTGGGAGATGTAAGAGATGAAAACAGGCCTCTATTCTGCGCTGAACGGAACCCGCTGTCAAATGTGTGACATGGAGATCAGGCTGGTCAGAGCTCAGGAGAGACCAGCAAAGGAAGCCTCTCGCGATAGCAGGGAACAACCGGGGTCTGTGTGTGTGTGATTGAGCATGACAAATGGTGGGTCAAGACTGTTCCTACAATACAGTTCCCATGCATAAGTAGGGTACTGCGGCGACCCACCCGAATCTGGGACTGCACGCAGCTTGCGGGAGGGGGGGAGTGGTTTATGTGAAGGTAAGGCATAGGCGGAGCCTCACATTTGACAGTGAGCCAAAGGCAAGGCCCGGTTACAAAGCCAAACCTCATGAGCAGATGCATGGTTTGAGTTGTGGTAAACACTGCCACAAGCTGATAACGATGTGTTTCTGAAACACCAATGAGAAGACGCACAGGGGAAGCACAGTTTGTAGGCCATAGCTTCAGAGTGCATTGATACTGGGGCAGCTCAGGGGGTCCGTGGGTCGGCACATCTGGTGATGGCTGCTATCAGTGGCTAGGATAAGCTGTTGTTAGGAGCTATGTGGTGATAAATGCTGTGTAGCTTTGCCAAAGGCAAACTGGATGCCTTTACCAATTCCTACAATTGGTCTTTAGTGGATGTGTAAGGCCCAGCTAACTTCCCATGACTTTGCTTCCAGGAGAACCATCCAAGATCCCACCTGTAGCTGAATCCTCAGAGGAACTGTGGCAAAATGACAAGCCCACAGCACCAGGCCACCTCTCTGATTACTCAGGTTCAATGTGAGACAGAGGAGATGATACCAGTATAGCTGCCCCATAGTGGAGTTCATTTACAGACAACGGTTTGAGGGGGGAGGGGGTCAGTGCATTGTTGTCCTTGGCAGATTCTAAAAGTGCTACTTAAAGCTCCCACTAGGAGGATTCCACAGGAAGTAGACCCCTCCTTGCCGGTGCGGTCTTACCTCTCCTGGGCAAGGCTCTGCATTTGGGTGTAAGGCAGCTGGAGAAATGTGACCAGATATTTTCACGCATGTCAGTGGTTTTCATTTGGGGAAAAACTCACCCAAGGCATTCCAAGCACTGGTTGGGGCCCCAAGCCCACAGCATTCATGGCCCCATCTGAGGCGGTCATCCAGTGACCCAGCAATAGGTCTGATCCAAAAAATATCCCATTGTAGCATCTATCACCAGCATATCAATGACATTCTGCAGCTATACTGAGTTACTGAGAGATGGCACGCATGTCTCCTCCACCTTCTCTACGGATGTAGTTCATATAGAGTTCCAGCACCTGACACCTGGGAGGCTAGAGGGTGCAACATAGTCTAACTAATCGGTGCCAGAGAAGCTCAGGGGAGTCAAGTGGCCCCTTGGGGTCTGAGGAGCTCTCAGATCTCAAGTACAGGGTCACTGCGATGGGTTACATCATTCCACCGTCCACCAAGAAGTCTCCAACAAAAAAATATCAAGGCTAATCAGACTCTTCATCATCTGCTCCACTTTAAGCCAACACAGAGGGGATGTACACAGTTCATACTAAGGGGAAAGCTAACCTGCCTAGGGAGATCAAGCTGAGCAATGCAGTCTCCCTCAAAGCGGGTCGACGAGCGGGAAGGCAGCTGCACGCATCATAACAGTGTTCAGTAATTCCCCACAGCAACAAACATCTCAGCTTTCAACAGCCCCATTCTAAAAGACCCATGACACTTCGAATATAGACCATTTGTGACCGATGATCCCTGATCCTGTGTTTGATGATGAACTCCCCTCATTACGTCATTGTCGGTAGAGGTACCTTTATTCAAACTAACAGTGATACCCATTTAAAAAGCAGGGTGTATCACTGAAGCAGTCACCTAGAAGAAGACAAAATGGCTAACTTTAGATTACAGACCTTCCCCATACCCACCATTCTGATCTTTATATTTTCACTGAAGACCATTGACCATCCATCCATTTTCTGAAACCGCATGCCCTATTCAGGGCCGCGGTGGGTCCGGAGCCTATCCAGGAAGCATTGGGCACAAGGCCGGGAACAACCAGGGATGGGTGGTGAGCCCATCACAGGGCACACGCACACAGCAGTCACTCATACATGCCATCACACCACCATCGACCAAGCTGTGCTTAATGGATAGGGCACTGTTTCCCAACCCAGTCCTTGGGGAACACCGGAGAGTCCACATTTTTGCTTCCTGCCAGCTGAATACCTGTGTCAGGTATTCTGTGTTCCTGATTGGCAGGGAGCTGAGAGGGAGCAAAAACGTGGACAGCCTGGTGTTCCCCAAGGACTGGGTTGGGAAACAATGGGGTAGGACATTGTTATTGCTGGGGGGTTGGTTGGGTCGGCCCCAATGGTCACCATGCCCTCAGATGGTGGGCTGACTGGCCCTGATCCCATGGCATACAAGGGGAAGTAGAGATGGTGCTCCCTTAGCAAGCGGCACACACTCTTTCAATGCTTACTATGTGAACATTCAGATTTTGCTCATATGTTCATCAGAGAGCAAGGGCAGCGGTGAGGCAGGTCATCCTGCAGACCAAGACTGGGGAGGCTGTGTGTCTTTCAGGTCAGGAACTCCCCTGGAGTTACATGTGGTCTCAGTTTGTGCTGTCAGTGATCCCCTCAGTCAAGCTCCATCATTGAACCACATCCTTCAGCTCCATCACTCAGCCCAACCTTCAGGCTGGGGGGGGGGGGGGGGGGGGGGGGGGGGGGGCGGTCACAGAGCTGCCGAACGGCGCCGCGACTTTCACTGAAAAAGCCGGATATTGAGTAACTGCGGCGAGCTTTCTCTTCGATCCACTCTGATCACAGCCACAGTCAGAAGTAGCCTGGGCTGTATTTATAGTTCATATTGGCCACTTCACCCATTTATGAAGCCGGATACTCCTTGGCGATAGGGAATCAGTCGTCCCACCCCCACACACGCATAGGGCGTACCACAACGCCACCACACTACCTGCTACAATTTAGCGTAGCCTGATCAGGTACAAACATTAAAAGTCAATTCCGGGTCTATATGACAGACAGAAAAGGTGTGCTTAAAGCAGCCTGTCAAGTGCGAGATCAGAGGGACTGCCCTGCTTGACCCCAACGTCATGTGCCACACCTCCCACGCCCTTAGTCCCTGGCACTGAACAATAGCCCATTGACGGAGGACCCACTGAGTCATCTGGCCAGACCACCACGTATCTCAATGCGCATGCAGGTCACAGCCACTTACAACAGAGTGCAATTAAACAATCTCTCCTGTACTGCTCCAGGGATCCATAATGACACTAATGGGCATTGATCAGCAGGGCATCAATACTTGTTTCCGTTTAGCAGTTTTAGCTGTGAAGTTCGATTCAGTAGCTAGATGATTATCCCCCTCCGCTCACACTGTCGCCTGAACACCTCGCAATCCGCCCAAATGCCATGACCTCTGTGAATTCAATCGCCATAAAAATTGACAAAAAGCCTGGTGGATGGATAACCTCCTTAGAGCTGACCTTTCTTTTTTTGATGATTCCCAAATCTCGACAAAATGTGCGGAAAGCTTGAGAATGGCACCACGATCATGATCTCATCTATAATTCAGAGCCTGGAGGTACCATCTTACTCCCCCACCCAGGATTGGGTGTCGCTTCTTGTCCTGCTCTTCAGGCTCGTCTTGCTTACCCAGGTAGCTCATTAACACTGTCAAGGTGGCCCAGCAGCCATTAGGAAGCACGTGAGATGCCAGCAGCCTCTACAACACCAAGGCTTCCCGATTCCTCCTGCTCTATTTCCCATGCCATCCTCTCACAGTGACTGCTTGTGGGCCCAACTGTTCTAAAAAAAGTTTATTCCTTTTCGATTATAAGGTTGGCGAAAGGCTACAGTGAAGACACACCCTCACACAATCCGCTCTTCAAAAACACACAGACATACGCTATAAAACTTATCCTCAGTTTAGTCGATGACACTGCTTTGGGGTGACATTTCACACTAAGCTCCAGGGCCTGGTGACTGGAAGCGAATCTAATTTTATATTCGGCTGCATCTAAGCAGGATGAGCGGTGAAGCCAGGGCTGCCACAGCTGGCCGGCGCAGGCGGGCCACACAGCATCCGCAGCGGCACAAGAGCAACAGATTAAATTATACAGGGCGTGACAGAAATAGCTCAGTGTCAAGCTGGTCACACTGAAGTCGGGCGGCCGGGGAAGGAACCCTTGGCCAGGATCCCCAGCAGCACTCTGGGGGTCTCGCAGGGCATCCAGAGCAGGGTGGATGTCCCCCGGGCCCC
>JAODKL010000001.1:49165930-49192373 GCA_026780765.1 Petrocephalus schoutedeni | reverse complement strand
CCCCCGCAACCATGAGGCACTCACCCAGAACATGAAGGAGAGGCAGACCCAGGTCCGCGCACGGCCCGCCAGCGCCGCCGGCAGGCCGAAGGAGGCGGAGGGCATTCTGCCGGCTCAGGATCTCAGAGGACGAGCCGCCGGTGCTGCACTGCGCTCCCGTTCCCCACGGCCCACATCCATGTCCCGCCGGAGCGCTGAACCCGCTGCCCGTGACTGTCCACTCCCCCGCTCATTCCAGCTCTTTTATTTAAGCACGCCCCCCCCCCACTCAGTTATTCCTCTCTCTCCCTCTCTCTCTCCTTCACTCTCTCCCTATTTTCCTCCTGTAACCTGTTTTCCCGCCGTTATGGTCACTCCTCCTGAATACTGACAAACACTCCAAAGAAATTTATTTGCTCTAAATAATCCCCTCCCCTCTTTGACCAACGTGCTGTGTTCTTCCCTCCCTTTGGACCTCCTGCACTCTCAGCCCCACCCCAGTCTCCTCCCACTTTGCTTTCTCCATTCCTCTCTCCTCTCCTCTCCTCGCCTCTCTGCTATGGGATTGGCTGATGGCTACCTCGCCCCCCCAACCCGCATGGTGATCCTCCAGATGCCCTCCCACCCTCATCTGCTGCCCCCTCCACAAGCCCCACCTACAGACAGGCACCTTTCCTCTTGTCTCCAGGTCTGTCTGGAGCCTGAACGGGGGCTCCATCTAAACGGCCTCTCACTGCTGGCCCCCAGCCCTGAGACGTCTCCTATCACCTCCTATTGTCCCAACCAACATAGCCCCCCCAGCACTGCTGTCTCCAGTGGAGGCTCCCCTGTCCTTTCCTGGCTCTCCCTGCTGTTCATGGATGCCGCTAAAGTCTGTCTGTATTTGGGAGGATCCTTTTCAGACAAGTTTATGGAATGAGAGGTTTGGAAAAAAACATGCGACTGCAGTCTCCGCAGCCGCCTTGTGGCCCGGGACAGAGATGTCAGAAGCAGTAGCAGTCGGCTGGACACAGCTGCCCATTGGCAGCCACGTCATATTTACCTTTTGGGGTCATTCACCCCTAATTCTCCAGCTGGACGGGCCTTTTCCCACCATACCTCAGTAGCTGCCGGCAAAGCAGAGCTGACAGTTTGATCAATCTCTTCGCAGGACATGGTTTCACAGAAGTCTATTTCAGGAGGTGAAACAAGATGTCCTGCAATACAATCAGACGACCCATGTGACAGCCGTGCTTTCAAGAAGATGCTGGGGGGGGGGGGGGGGGGGGGGGGGGGGAGGGGTGCGGTCCTGTAACACCTGGCAGTGTGAATGAGGCTGAGATGCTCATAGTAGCAAGCAGACGGTGCCAGAGCTGCATCCCTGCTGTCCTTCTTTATGAATAAACGAGCTGCATATAATCTGATCTGGGAGCAGTCTGAGCATCAAGGTCAGCTGGCTTCTGCAGAGGTAAGATGCTTCCGTGGGCCATCATTCTGGCTGAAAGCTGGGCTGGCCAGCCGATTGGTTGCTTGGCTGCCTGACTGATTGTTGCCCTGCCCCCACTTTAAACAGCCATACAACCATACAAAAACTGTGGACCACGGTGGCAAGTGGCACATTCACACAAAGGCCACTCACACCCCAAACACCTCACAGAATAACAACGTGGGTGCAGTTCTGTCTATACCCCCGAGACAGAGTGTCCGTGTGTCTCAGTGGGTATCAGTGTGTATCAGCAGGTATCAGTGGGTTTCAGTGGGTAATCAATGGTGCCCGAGGTGGCAGTGAGTATTAGCAGGTATCATTGTATAAAAGTGGGTGCCAGCTGGTGTCACAGATATCAGCGGGTGTCAGCGCACCCTTCAGTGGCAGACCCAAGGGTGAACAGGGGTCAGATTGGATCAGATCACAATGTAGCTGCACGCAGCAGACAGTCACAAGAGGGTAACTTCACAGAAAACACAGAAAATGACGGCCTCGTATCCGTGGTGGACAATGCAGAGTGTTCTTTCTTCCTTGACTAGTGAAGTGCACCCTCAGGTGACCTTCAGTCAGGATCAGGGACGAAGCGGGAAGATCTTCTCCTGCTCCTGCGGGGAATTCCAGCAGGGCACTTTCACAGATCGCTGTCCTTCCACACACTCAGGTGACTGCAGGCTTCACCTGTAGCCCTGGCTCCTTCCACCACAGTGTAATCAGAGTGATACTTAAAGGGTCGATTGTTCCCTGGTATCGAGTTATTACTATACCGAGTAATTTACTGTTTATACACACACACACACACAACACAATACTACCACACTGCCACATAGTTTAGGATGAAGATTCCTCATATTTACTACCTTCACTGCTATATTAAATATATTATAATTGTTATTGTTATTGTTATTGTTATTTTCATTGTTATTGTTAATAATAATAATAATAATAATGATGATAGTGATAATGATAATGATAATGATAATAAACATAAAAATCATAACAAAAATGATAGTGGTCCCAGGCACTACTTGCCTTGTAAGCATAAGTACTTGAAATTGCCCACTATCCTTTTATCTTAAGTATACGAAATGACACAAGCCCAGATTTCTACCCCTCCAGCGAGTTTCTTATCAGGTCACCTATTCTGGCGGTTTTTCTCTAGATCACAGCCAGAACAAGTTTGCTCATGACAGCTCAGCAAGCTGCTAAACAACTCGATCGGCAGCATGCCTTGCTCGATGTGCAGAGCTCACTGCCCTGGAGGAACAGAGGGCGCTATACACAACACCCCACACACACTCACTACAAAAGCCAATCACTGTTGTATTGCTGGAACGGGCATTACTGGGAGACTTTCTTCAGAGCACAGATTTTAAGAATTACTCCATTAAGTGTTCAATTTAGCCTGACTTGAGCTCCACCAAGAAGTAAAAGCTGAATAACAGTCATCAAAAGTCAATGAAATGGACAGTGTACAGCTCTGAAACTATTTAGGGTCCCTTTTGAACCAAAGATGTGTCTGTCTTAGGCTGCAAGGAGTGAGATGGAACCACACATATCACGTTGGGGGTCACATGGGATCAGAATTATGCAAACGTAGCCTTGAAATCCCAGCACGGCAGACTGATGGGAACTGACTACTTCACAGAAAATTGTTTTTAGTTTTATTTTCTTGTATCTTTGGTCTGAAGAGCGTGTGCTTGACAAGCTGCCAGTTACTCCAGGAGAGCAGAGCTTCTACCCCCTTTTTATATGCTCAGGGGTACAGCTTGCAGCAGGAGAGCAAGATTAGGCTGGGATCTCAGCCCAGGGAGAGAAGGCTCCAGCACTCTCAGAGAATCAGGCTGCGCAGATTTTAGCCTGTCCCCATTCTGTTTAAAAGCGGCCACGTAAAGAGTTTCTCACTTAATGCCCCTCTCCATGCGCAGTGCTTACAGATTAGCTGGTCAGGTGGACTATCTACACATATAAATACTAGGAGACAACAGAGTCACAGAAGAAACAGCTCCAGACATTATCAACATCACACAGAAACTTGTTCACCCATGTGTACATTTGATCGCCATAACGCTTCATTTTTTGAGCTGAAGAAGCTCTTAACAAAAACACCATGGAGGTCCGTCCAACAGTCAGACCAGAGCGGCACTGTCGGACAGGAGCAGGAACATCTGGCTAAGTCTATCTACACCTGGCTCACTCTAAGGTTCCTCCCCAGGACAGAACCCGGTCCCCGTCACTGTGCCAGTGCAGCAGACTTACCCAGCAAAAGAATATCGCCAGACAAGGCAAGGGACGGGGGTCCTCTGCCTGGAGTGCCTGCACCTCTCACCCGGACCTCCTTCCAACCTCTGCAGCGAGTGTGCTGGAGTTAGCCAGCTGGCCTGGCCCCCCGGCCTGACAAATTTCCTGAGTTTCATTGTGAAGGCGAATGGAAAGAACAGCACACGCGTATGCTCCTGACAGGTTCGGGGGGGTTGGCTGGCCATGCACAGGTCATTTAACCTAGCCACTGCTCCATTTATTCGCCTTGTTCAGTAGCGTGAAGGTTATGCGTGTGACCAGTGCTGGGGGGGCTGCTTTGACTTACATGCAATACAGCAAGTCAGCCATTGATCGTTCACAGAATGTGGGACCTTTCACAGCCAGCCAGCCAAGTGTTCTGGGCAGAGCATGGGGCCTCCCGCTGGCAATCCGTCAAGGGCCACACCTCTCCACCCCTCCATCTAAATTGCTGGTCCAGTAAAAATCATGGGGGGGGTCAGCATTTTAGGCCCCGCTAACAAAGCAAAATCCTGAGCCCTTCATAGTTCTGTAAGTAATGGAACAGGCTCCTCCAAAAATGGAAGAGAGAACTTTGAGTAAAAGAGCTCAGCTCAGAGATTTCGAAACATGACGTAACAGCAATAAAACCATGATGATTTTTACAGCTGGGGGTCCTTCCCTGCCATACACAGGAATGTGACTCTTAAAGGGGCTTAGAGGCAAGCAGCAGCCATGGCTAAATGATCACACAATGCTGTCATTTGATGTTGTTCCTTTCATGCATTCCTTCCTCGTACGGTGGCTTTATCGTAAGACAGGCACCTGAAGATTAATGTAGCTATGCTAACCAAGCGAGGAAATGCCATCTCTGTTTGCAATTATCGTTAAAAGCATAGTGTGTACAGAGTGCTAGATGACAGCAAGCTCAGGTTTTCAGGACACTTGCAGGTGCTACATGCTGAACCACTCGCTGTCAAACTCTGCTTTTCATTTGCTGCCACCAGTAATGCAAGCCAGTGAGCTCATACAGAGCGGGCAACCAAGTTTAAACAGTGGCTTAAAAGCCCGCAGAGCAAAGAGCCTTTCTCAAATGTGATACAGAGCATATCCTGTGACCCCCAAGCCCAGACAGGTTTCCCCATGCCCTGTGACCCTGTACCCTGCCAGCTTTCCTTATGCCCTTTGACCTTGTACCCTGCCAGCTTTCCTTATGCCCTGTGACCTTGTACCCTGCCAGCTTTCCTTACGCCCTGTGACCCAGTACCCTGCCAGCTTTCCTTATGCCCTGTGACCTTGTACCCTGCCAGCTTTCCTTATGCCCTGTGACCTTGTACCCTGCCAGCTTCCCTTACACCCTGTGACCCTGTACCCTGCCAGCTTCCCTTATACCCTGTAACCCTGTATCCTGCCAGCTTTCCGTACACCCTGTGACCTTGTACCCTGCAAGCTTTCCCCATGCCCTCTGACCCCAAGCCGTGTCAACTTTCCCCAGATCCCATAACCCAGAGCCAGTTTTCCCCACACCATGACACTTTCATGCCAGTCTTTAGGGTCAGGCCTATACACACACAGATGGAGCATCATCACACAGAGAGCAGCCTTTTCTCCTCTGGGTCTCTCTGACCTGTTTCCCCATCGCCACAGCATGTCACTTCCCCACCCACAAGGGGCTTCTGTGAACTAATCTACAGCTATAGAGAATGAGCTGGGTGCATGATATGGGCGGGAACAGCAAAGTGGTCACATGACAGCTGGAAAGGGGGCCAGTCTGTGAAAAGAATGTCACAAATAGCAGCTCAGTGGAACCGCGCCATTCCCCAACTGTGGCCTGGCAAGACGAGAATGGCATCATGGTAAGGCACCCACCTAGCGCCCTGCAGACAGGAAGCCATTCTGGAAGGCCTGGGTGTGTGTGTGTGTCTGTGTGTGTGCGGGGGGGGGGGGGGGGGGGGGGGGGGGTTGTGACCTGGAGTAACCCCAACTGTAAACACAGCTTTGTGGCCACACCCCCCACGTCACACTCGGATTGTCCTTTGGGCACGTCTTTGTGTTTCTCCAGAACCTGGGCTGTCTGTGTTTTACAAATGGCACCAGTGCTGTACCACGGGCTCTGCGGCCATGCTGCCAGCTGCAAGTCTGCTCCTTGGGACCTTCTGGATGGTCTCACACCTACCTCACACATTACAGTCCCTGCTAGGCAGCGGACCGTGTGACTACGCACCCCGTCTGCTGTACCCTGGCCCCTATGGAGGCCTCCTCTTTGACTAGCCTGCATCTTTCACTAACTCTCCACATATAAATGCCAACAAAGGGTGGGACTGAGCTGCCATAATGGTGTAGTGAGACCTGAGCAGCCAAGCTGACTCCTTGGGCTGCTGCGAAAAAAGGGCAGCATGAGTGCGTCAAATCTTAACAATAAATCTCAGGCTTTAAATAAAAAGCAGACGGCAGCTGAATTAAAAATAGTATTATCTGCCTCTGACACAAAATGCCAGTTGCACTCATTTAACGTTCCAAAATTGATGTGTTAAATGCATCTTAGGGAATTTATAAATAAAATTTAAGCCAAATTTGGAATCTTTTATTTTGATATCTGCTGACCATAAGCTTAAAATCCACACACAAAGCTGATGCAAATTCCACCCCAGGTAGCACAGGGGGCCAGGATGTGGCCTGGGTGCTGGTGCTGTCAGAATCTAATCTAGGTTAACAGGTACAACAGGAGATCGCAGAAGAAATTGAGTCACTTATGCACATGTTAAGCGCAAAGTCTCATTCATTTGGACTAATTGCAAATACTTTGGCACAGTCATGCAAATGATTATGTACAATAATCTGCTGATTACTACATTATCAACTGCTTATGTTGGTCATGTCTTGTTGGTCAAAATGTATTATAATGGTACTCTAGTGAATAACCTTACCCCCCAAAACATCTAGGCATTAGATCTAGGCGTTAGTTTGTATAAGCCATTACATGCAAAATGGTTCAACCAGCTGTCATAATCTGTCAAGCATATTATTATTTCAATTATTTTTGTAAACAGTTCCTTCATTTACAAATTATGCTCTGGTGAAGCTTATCATTCACCAATGCCTGGGAATGTGTGAAGCGTTAGATCAATCAAAGATCAACCAGTTGTCTAAAGTAGGTCAGAGATGCATCTCATGAACCATCAATTCAAATGTTTCACAGAGAATACAGGTATGCAATCTAACAAGACTGCAAGACTGCAAGAGTACCTCACAGAGGTGGTAGAGTGCCCGTTTTTGCACCATGGTCATAGAGAATAATGCCATTCAGCTGCGGGAGATACAGAGTGTCATCGAAGAAGACAGTGTTATCTTTGAAAACATGCACTCTGTTAGCATTTCAACTATCACCAGGCTCCAGAAAAGACGCCAAATGAGCATGAAACAGCTGTACCATGTACCATTTGAAAGGAATGGTGACAGAGTGAAGGAGCTTCAGTACCAATATGTACAGGTAAAACATCTATGTCCATACAGTAACTGTACTTTTACAGTAATTAGAACATTGTACAGTGATGTACAGTGAGACCTGTGCACATTTGCTATGGTTGTAGAATAGAACATGCAATATGTATACATTTGTTGTAACCCTTGTTTAAATTGAAAATACATGTAAATTACAAGCTCATTTTTCTTCTGGCATATAGCAAATAATGGAACTTGAATTAAGTACCTCACAGCTTCATATCCTTGGATGAGGCTGGCTTCAACCTGGCCAAAGGCCGAAGGCGTAGTCGAAATGTCATCAACAACAGAGCTACTGTCGATGTGCCAGGCCAACGGGAAGGGAACGTCACTGTGTGCTGCTATTCCAGAGCATAGTGTGTTAACCCCTATTCCCATTACAGAGCCATGCAACACACAGCATCTCCTTACCTTAGTATGTGGTAATTGTATTTGGTTTTCATCACACTATCAGGCAATGGCTTTTTGACCCACTACAGGATGCGCATGAAATTCCTTACTCCCTATTCTCCATGCCTGAAACCAACTGAGGAGTTCAATGCAATGTGGAGGTGGAAGGTTTACATACAGCCACATACCCAGATGACCCTATTGGCTGGCATGGATGTAGCATGTGAGGACATCACAGCAGAGGCTGGATAATACTACTTGTACATTCCTATTTTAGTGTCCTATGTTTACATTTCTAATTTTATACTTATTTTCTTTATGTATGCCTACTGTATGTATGCTGCGAAATGGGCTTGTCCTTTCTTTATTTTGAGGACGTGGCCTGTCAAATTTCAGTTCAAACAGTAGAAGCGTATGTGTGAATTTTGGCCAATCTCTTGCCATTTCCCGCATACTATGTACTGTTGAAATTGATATATGCCATGCAGAAGAAGTGTATCCTTGTGTATTTACAATCATTGTCATCAAAACCTTAGCCATAGTTTACAGAGGAAAATACTTATAAAGTAAACTTACATTGACAACATGGCTAAGCATTTCAGGATAGACTTGCAAACTGGTTATCCATTGCATGATGCTATTTGTACAAATCGTTTACCTGCAAATGTTAAGGATGATTCGAGAAATGTACCAAAGTGACTGAGAAAATCTAACCTGAAATATTTTAGTCCAAATGATGATGCAGCAGAGTTTCTGCCACACACAGATGAGTGATCTCCAGGGCCATGCTAACATGCTCATTCAGAGAGATAGTCTCACAAAAGGGCATCATCTACCTTCCCGTTCCAAGGAAAGCTGGCAGTTCTCAGTAAATGCCTTTGTAATGATATCATTTTCTGAAGAAAAACTATGAGTCTCAGCTTGATGATGGCTGGGGGGGGGGGGTGTCATCATATCCCCCCAGGTAATGCTGTCCCAGACATTAAAAATGCGACCACATCGATCGAAAACAGAAAACAGAAAAAGGAGAACAAATGGCAGACGAACACGAAAACAAATACAGCCACCCATCTGCCATCTGCCAGGCAATGTGTGACTGGCACACTTCCCGATTCTCTCTGTAATGATGGGCAGCCATCATCACATGGAAAGACATGAAGACAGACGGCCGGAAAGAGCCAGCAAGTGGGGAAGCGCTTCCCCAAGCCGAGGATCTAGGAGGGAGCCGGAAAAATAACATGAAAGTGCCACAGAGAATGCTGAAGCTGCGAAATAGAGGAGATGTTCAGCAGACCAGCAAAAGAAGTGGCGGGTGATGCGTGTTTACGCTGCCCCACCCTCTTACTTCCTCTTTTAATCGCAGAGCTCTGGGAAGTCGCTGGCCAGGCTCCAGCACATCTCATCTCTACTGCCAGCCTCTCCCTGGCAGCAATATGAAGTGAATTAGGGCGCTTTTCCACCACACCTGGTACAGGACTCTTGGTATGGTACTTTCAATACGGTACTTTCGATACTTTCCCTTTTCTGATGACTTCCGGTCGAGTACCAAGTGCCAAACCAACTGGTAACCTGAAATATTTTAGTACCCTTTGGTACTTTGAGTGGGACTTGCAAATGCTTTCTTTGTCAACTGGTTATGCGAATAGCCTGCCTCTGACACAAAATACATCCACCATCTTAAAAAAAGTTACAAACTAAATTAAAACAAAAAAGAGTTATAATAATATATGCGTGAACAAATGAAGAGACTCAAGCTTTAATTGTGGTCTGGTGAGAAGAAATAAGAAATAAAAAAGTATTTGCTAGGGCTGCATGATATTTGGGAAAAAAAATTAAATTTTGCAACACGATTTTGTTGGGACATTCATAAAACAAAAAAAGTACAAAATAAATTAATTTCTAACAAATATGTCTAGGAGTGTTTTAAACTGCAAGGATATAATGTTGTATAATGTATAATCTCCTAGCCCTATAGTATACCACAACCATTATTCAAATTCAGTACAAAATATCTCGCCTCGCTTTGTGATGTCAGTCAGGGCCAGTACCAGTTTTTACACCAGCAGAAAACGAATACCTTGAAGTACCACATGTTCGGTATGGAACCTGGTGCAGTGGAAAAGCACTCTTACAAGGTGCCCAGTGCCTGAATCGGTGTGTTTTGTAGGCCTTTATTACCTGTTAACACCCTCATTGTGGGATATTTCCACATCACAGTCCCAAACGTCCAGGGTGCCACCCTAGTCAGTTTTCCCATAATTCCCTGTGGCATTCAGGGCCTGCAGTGGGGCTGAACAGGTTTTCTGGGCTGATTTCTGCATGACTTACATGCCATCAGTCCAATCAGGGCAGACAGCTGGCATGCTGGTGATTATCACTACAAAAGCCATGTTCGTCAGAACAGACTACACATGAGGAGTCAGGTGGAGCGGTCAGAAAATTAATCCTCTGCTCTAATCATTCACCAGCATTACCAGTGTGAAACAATGCAGCTGGCATGTAGGAAACTGACTGAAATGAAAGCAACGGTAAAGGATATTAAAGAGTACCAACAAAACAGAAATCTTCATTTCAGTTCAATCTCCATGTGTAAAAACAGCTAACCTGCTCTACTTGAAGAGCGCAGTGTGACAGAGCTGGAAAAGCTGTAGACTGTCTAGTTGTACTACAGAGAATAATCATCCAAAATGACAGAGCTCTGCAGGGTAAAGTCCATGGGAAATGTTCATGAGAAATTTCTAGGAAGTTTTCTTCGCACACCCTTCACAGACATGTGACCACAGGCAGAGTGGTTCTTTCTGAAATGTATCATTGTCATACCTCAAATATCTGTGATGCCGGCCAGGGAAACCACATCTTCATTTCAGAAGGTCCTGCCCAGCTCCGGCTTCAGTACCTCTCTCCACTCATACTGGCACAAACTGTAACGTCTTTAATTACGCTCTGAAAGTCCCTCACAGCACAGCCATGAGTGTATGTGTCTCCTCCTCCTCCTGTGATTACAACCTCAGCGTGGTCATGGCCTATTCCAGGGAACCTCACTTTCTACAGAGATGTCACAGCAGATATCGTGAATCATACGGCCGCCAATGTCATGGCAGATATCACGGCAGTTATCACCTAACAGTGACACATGTTTCTGCATTCACTGAGCATTTTCTCCATTTTCTCTCAACATCAAAAAAATGAAGATGCAAGAAACTGAAGGCAATACATGCACAGTGCAGTCTGCTGGGGGCGTCGGTGCTCAGCCGTGTTCAGATGGCACACCTCCACCCCTCAACACCGGCTGGAGTGACAGGCTCCTCACACCAGCTGTGGGCTTACCTAACAGCCCATTGTGGTTTGGCACCAAGCTGACAGATCACATATCCTCCCCAGGTCCCCCCCCCCCTTGTACAAAAGCCCCTCAGAACATTGCATCACTCTCACCCCTTACTCACGCACGTTAGCACACAGTGTCGACTATGTATTCATATTCAAGGTCAGACCCATTTAATCATTCATTTTTTAATCATTTTTTCATAATAATTCTGTCATTCATTTCAAAACTTGTTCAAACTGATTCTCTGTTTACTGTTGCCCTAAGTGCCAGAAACTTTATGTAACCCTACCTCGCATTACAATCTCTTCTTACACGCTTGCGTGACCCCGCCAGTCAATATGATGTATTTGTGTGTTCAAATGTCAGGCACGTACAATCCAGGTCAAGTACTCTACTGCTTGTGGGCACGTTCCCGTCATACTGGAGCTCTCAAAATCATGCGTACAAACCCCCCATGCTGCAGGCAATCGTAGGGGGCGCCAGAAATAAAGATCATTCTTACTACAAACAAGCAGGAGAAACAAAAAAGTAGGAAGGGGTGTCCGCAAAGCCTGATGTCGCTGTTCCTGTCAATCCACAGTCTAACGAGCATAACCCGATCCTCCTAAATTATGGTCAGTTATAGAAGCAGTTGGGGTGGGGGGGGGGGGTGGTTCACCCGTTAAGGACACCGAGGCGTCATCAACATGCCACTGGCTCAAGGCCTATACACTATCCAGCTGCACGTATGGGAGTGAAGGTGTCAGTCACAGAGAACACCGGAGCACTGTGTGCAAGAGCTGACAAGCCTGATCAATGAAGCTCAGTGTGTGAGGAGACCAGCCCTGGTCCACTCATGGCACATCGTGTATACAGAGTCCGGCGGAGGATGCTGTCCATGACACTTCACACACCTTACAGCTACTGGCTCGGGGGTACAAAGGAAGAGCATTTTCATCCAAAAACGTTCACCTTAACTTCTACGCTATCTGCTGTCCGACTACCTTACTGCTCAGCCTCACAATCCACTTATCCACAAGTCCACTTAGACACAAGGGCACACACTGCTTGGCCGGTATGCCTGTGTTACACCTCAGCCTTTCAGAGACAAGCAGGCACAGGGTAAAGTAGTCTCGTTAGTTCAGCAGTGTGGTCTGCATGCTGCACAGTCTGGTGTCCAGAAAAACAGCACACATTTCGGCACATAGGTATCTTATACATTTCAGTCCCTGCCATAAATGTCAGTCCACCTTCCTCAAAACATCTTAATTGCATCATTAAATTAATGATTAAATGGTTTAAAAGCCGGGAAGCCAGGTGACTTCCCCAGTCGAAATCAAAAGCTTTTAACTTTAAAAAGCTGTTTCAAATGCACAGACCAGGCGCTGTCCCTCAGTAGTAAAACAATACAAAAAGAAACGCAAATAGTTTCCCCAGGAGCAAGTATATTGTTTGCATTCCCGGACGCAACTGCACTGTGCGCCTTTGGGTCATCTTAGATCCACATAGGCTTATAGACGCTTACAGCAGATCCGGTGTCTATATGAACATTATTACCGACCCCCTAGTTAATTTCTCTGTGGCCAGATGGCACATCTAACGGCTACTTTTAAAAAGTGTTTTAAAGTGACTTTTTTTAGGCTACGGCCGACTAAACTCGTTTCTGTGGTTAGTGCCGCACTGGTCCGCATAAAGATGCAGCAGCGGTAACACTGACACCAGGTTCAGCCAAGTTTCACGGCCCCTGAATTACCCTTCTCCTTACCTGGGACACGGGAAAGCTGTCCTCTTTCTTTTCCTCCTCCTCATGTCGCTGGGCAGACATCAGCATCAGGTCGTCTTCACAGCAGAGGAATCTGACTGCACATCCCATGTAGGCTTCCCATTCAGCGCTCCGCCGCTCCTCGCTTGCTTACCCGGCTGCCAGAGCCCCCCAAAAGCTGAGAGCAAACGTGCCGAGACGCCTCCCGCTCCGCCGGACCCCCTGCTTTTCTTTCTAAAAAGTTCCCTGTTTTTCACCGCGAAACACGCCCCCCTTTACCCAGAATGAGCGGCTTGAGAAAGTGCAGTCGTCAGAAGGTCCAATCCGGCACCCATGGCTTTCCATGGCGCGCTGAGCTTCCCACCCGCTGGGCGGAAAACAGCCGGTTTGGGTGAAGAGTTAAATAAGACGGATGGAAATCTGCCCTGTGTAATAAAAGTTTACTATTACAGATTTGTATCTGGTGCTGGTTACGGTTCGACACTGTACTGACACTGAGCGCACCTAAGCCGTTTATTATTACCGGTATGGTAACACTTTACTTGACGGCCACATATAATGTAGTATTGTACTATTACTTGTTTATTAATTAACCACAAACACAAAGTCTTAGGTACATATTGATCTGATGTTAATTCATCATTAAATAATCGTGATGCATGTTTTACCTCAAGCAGTTACTATATTTGTAACCATACCTGTTAATTATGTAAACATTTATAAAGTACTGAAGGGACAAGCAATGAATTAAACACGTGAAATACTGATCTCATGTTTGTTCGTCATTAATGAATAGTGACGCGTCTATTATCTCAAGTAGCAACTTCATTTGTTCATAATTTAGTTGTAATTTAGTAGTAACTGGATTACTGGATAACTAAATATTTGCGGCCCATCAAGTAAAGTGTCACAATTATTATTATTAAAAATAATAACATTATTATTAGTAGTAGTAGAAGTAGTAGTAGTAGTATATGTATTAGTATTATTATTACTTTGTGTTATTATTATTGGACATTATTATCTTATCATAATGATATGATCCCATAATATGGATGAATAATATCCATGATATGATCCTCAAGCCATTTTTATCAGTGAATTCCTGAAATTACATAGGTTTTTTTTTTATAAACTAGAAACCATTAAATGATATGAAAAATACGGGTGACATGTGACATCTGAATGTGTTTTTGAAGGACAAGTCACCTTCACATTAAACATGGCCCTTCCATTTGAAGGAAACAATGTAACAGGCTAAATGCAGGCAGGGCTGCTGCATGAGGACAGTGAATATATGGGACGCGGTGTCGTTTTCAAACAAAGACCGTCACTGTGGAGCTGGGATCCAGCCCTTTGGATCCATCTCACGGCATCCACCCCTACAAGGCTGTATCTGTATCCATGCCCTGTAAAGCCAGGAACGTAAGGTTTTAGGTGAACACAGACACACATAGGCCCCTGGGTTTGTTGCATAGCTGTTGATCTTTGTATTGTAGTATAGTGTGAATTTGTTGCAGTTTCTACTTGGGATTCAATGAATGAAAACAAATCTCAGTCAGCCTAGGCAGCTAGGATGGATTTCCTAGAAAAGAACGTGGAATTTCGGAATGGGGGCTGGGGCTCTTTAAAGGCCTAGAAAGGCTGGCCACACTGTTCCTGGAATATCGTTGTGGGGCATCTTTGCACTGGCTCTGTATCTCACATGGCCTTGCACGGTCACACAAAGGGCCTCCTTATCCACTTCCAGCCTGGAAAACATGTCCGGAGTCAGATGCCATCTGTGTCCACCTGTGTCTGTGCTCTCCCACCCTGTGATTGGCTCTGCAGCCATCTCCTTCTCCCCATTGGTGAATGAGAGGGGAGCACTTCAGGCTCTAAGGTGTGCAGAAGCTCCTTAAGTGAGGGAGCGCAGAAGCCGCACCTGCTGTTAGTAGGTGACAGGCTCAGACCCTTGAGGGATTCACTTTATTACCCTTAAGGAGACACAACACACATGCTGCATTAACCCAGACACTAGCCAGCTTTGTGTTAGCACAATCGCTAAGGTAACTGGAAGTCCCTGCTCCATTCCTGTATAAAATGGTATACCATTCTTCCCCCAGCACAGTGGGCTGAACCAACATTGCCATCATCCCACACAGAAATGGCCATGCAGCCATGATGTCACCGTCTCTCCATTTAACTGACACCCCCAGCACATTAAAGACTGTGGATACTCATATGGTTTTATCATGCCATTGATTGCCAAGATTGCTCCTTTCCAACTCCTCCCCCCTACCCCTTTACTCTGTCACTTCACCCCAAATGATCCATACTGGGGCAGCACGGCACTTTACTCATCAATATTCCTGCACGAGCATGTGACTGATCTGAACCCATGAAGTCTGAAGAGCAGGTGATGGTAAATACATAGGCTGTTCCCCCTGCTGGTCGGCCCTGAGGATGCCAGACATTTGGTTAAAAGCTGGTGTCTCACAGATCTTAAGTAGACACTCCTCCCTTGTGTATAATCCTCTAATCATGAGAGGTGCCATGAAGGAAGCGACAAGCCATGCTGAGATGCTCCTAAGGGAAAACTGACACCAGTGGGCACAGGAAAAACCCCACTGCCAGTCAGGTACTCTGTATAGCTTAGCGCAACCCTTAAACCTTTCCTATCTCATCAGGTTGCTATCATTTACCTTTACAGGCTGCGGTGAGGCCTTATCTGTCTCTGTGCTAAAAGCTCTGCTTCATGACCTCAGACAAGGGAAAAGCAGAAATGTGGCTGCCCTCTACAGGCAAAACAACAGAGTAACAGGACAGGAAGCCACAGTATTTATAAACAAGTCTGGGTCTGTGGAGTAGCAGCTGGGTCCTTTTCGGCAGTGAAGAGTAGAAGCTGAATGACATCGATGATGACACACGATGTAAACAAAGGTGTTATGAAGCATAATGTAAGGAAATAACAGCATCATTGATTTAATCAACAACAGCTTCCTGCTGTACTGTAGATCTTTCTCAAAGTGTGACCCTGGCCAGGATCCATCGATGATCTTTTTAATTTTTCAAACCACATATATAATTTCAGTAGCATTTCTGCATGCTCTGTAGCTTATTTTGTCTGGTAGCTTCATTTCACTCAGGTCCCATGACCGTCACCGAGAAACCCAGCAGTCCCATGACACACCAATGTGAAAAAGCCCTTTCCAGTTACTCAGGACCTCTGGGGACTTTTCTTGCTGCAGTTCCACTTTTCAGCTAGCTCTCACAGGTCACATGCCGCTCTCAGTTCCTAATCCTCCTCGGGGATGTCAGAAGTCTCCAACAACAGGTGATGGCTGCATGTATCAGTCCATCAGGTTCACGAGCGCGGTGTGCAACAGAGGAGTGTGTGAGAACCCGGAAGCATGCCTTGCTTTATCGTGACACTTCCTGGTGATCCCCCGCACTGTGTCATTGTGATACTACGTCTGGCTGTGCAGCATTAGTATAGTACTTTGGTGCGGTACGTACCCTCTGTTCACAAGTCATATCCTTCGAAAGGTCACTTTCATTTTGAGGCGAAAGGTCACTTTCATTATGAGGTTTTACTACTGCCCGGTAAATACCAACTGTGTGATTACAGTAAAGTTGCAGATAAAACTTACATCTGAGCTGTGCTCAGAAGCAGCAGAAGGAAATGGCTCTTCTGAAAATTCTGCTGCAAACTGGCTCTTGTGTCCACATCCTGAGGGTAGCGGCTCTGTTTACACGCCCAGCACACTGAATGTATGGGGGGATTGGGTGGGCCGCGGAAGTAGGGTTGGGTGGGGGTGGTGGGGTTGGAGACCACAACATAGTACTGCCTATTAAAATCAGGGGGGAGAAGACTCACTGTTTGTTACTTGGAAATGTTTTAATTTTCTGTTAAATTAAGACAAAGCCAGACGTGCAGAAATTACAGGTTGGGTATTATTGGACAGGACTCAATCCCTCACCAGCAGCGCACAGGCATCACACCGCAACTGTGTGAGTGCCCTTCAGTTCAGGAGCAAAACAAAAGACCAAAATCACAGGAATGGTTCTTTTTATATTTAGGACATGATCTTTGTTCCCTGCGACAGCTTTTGTTCTCCAAATAAATAAAGGAGATACCCTCCCTCTCTGACTCATCATCATTTTTATCCTTGTCCAATGCTAGCAAAAGAATTGCTCCTTAAAATGTGCTGCAGAGGGGAAGGGACAGGCAAGCTGGGTAGGAACTTGCCACTAGCTTGGAGCAATGTGGCTAAGGTGTGTCTGGATGTTAAAAAATCGCACTCACTTGGTAACACTTAGCATCCGGCTGCATTTGTATTCCTTTGACTAAAGGGCGCCCTCTATTGTACACCACAAGGATCATACGGAAGGTTACAGTGCCATAGTGCCATAATACTGCAAATATTAACATAACTGCCCCAAATCCTAGTTTATACCACCTACAGCTGATAAAGCAGCAACCTACATACAGCAAAAGAGCCACGTAACCATTGCCTAAAACAAATTCTACAGCGTTGAGCTATGAGAGCTTCACGGGGCAGTAGAAGGCAGATAGAAGTCATCTGTATCATGCATATTTTGTTTAATTTAATATCAGGCATGCATATCATTAAAACATTTCTCTGTATGGATTCTAAGAACTGAGATGTTGTTACAGCTGAAATATTCAGCAATTCAGAGAGCCTGTTGACAACAGAAAACTGCCCAATCCTTAATTGCCCGAAATGTCTAACTCATATGTGATGATCCGAGTGTCTATATCCATGCGACGTGTGGTGCGTGTTACAGGCTAACAATATCCCTGGGTGCCAAACAATGGCGGGGTCCCCCAGTGTCGCTTTGTGTTTGTTCAGTTTGCTGCATCCTCTCACGAGCCATTTTATTGTTTGCGGTGAAGAAACTGGTCGGTTCAGGAAAATGTTCTGGGAAGCCTTCGCTTCCTGGTTGCATATGTTACGTTAGAAAGTAGCGTCAAAAAATCATTGGAACGTGTTTATTTTGCATTTAGTGTAGTGACTCTTTGTCTCCAACAGGGGGTTCCCAGACCTCTTGGGCCGCAGCCTTCACAGGGAGTGGGGCGTAGGCATCACAGGGCTTGAGGAGTGGCTTTTGCAGGGAATTAGGTGCGGTCGTTACAGGGAATTAGGCATGGTTCTTGCAGGAAATTAGGCACGTCCATCACAGGGCATGAGAAGCGGATGTCGGCCTTTGCGGGGAATGAGGTGCAGTCAGAGGGGTGTGGAGACTCCGTCCGAATTCTGCGATAGCGAGCGGCTTCCTTTGGGGGGCGCCTCGCGCTCTGCTGCTCTCCGGCCACACAGTCTCTGACACATCCTGCGGCGAAAGTCGTGGCTGATGAAGGCGTAGAGCACGGGGTTGATGGCGCTGTGTAGCACACCCAGCACCTGGGTCCAGAAGATGGCGGCCCCCACAGTGCGGCGGGCCCCACAGTCACTGGGTGCCAGGCCGGCCCTCTGCAGCGTGTCGACTGTCACAGCCAGGTGGTGGGGGGCCCAGCACAGCAGGAAGGCGGGGACCACAGCGGTGATGAGCCGACGGGCACGTTGCCCCCTCCTGCCCCGTGTCCGTCGCAGGCGCTCGGCGGTGGCCCAGCAGCATGTCAGCATGATGGTCAGCGGCAGCAGGAAGCCCAGTGTGTGGCGCAGCAGCCGCGTGGTCAGGCGCCAGGCCGCTGCCGCCTCCGGTGAGTAGTTTTCCTCGCAGACTGGCCATACCGAACCCACGGGCCACACCTGCCCCTTGAGGAGTGCCGGCAACGAGAGGGCGCCCCCTAGTGCCCAGACAATGGCACACGCCAGCCAGCCACCACGCCTCCTGCAAGTCTCGTTGCGGCTCTGTGCGGGTCGCACCACGAGCCGGTAGCGCTCCACGCTGATGCAGGCCAGCAGCAGCATGCTGCCATAGAAGCTACCTTCCAGTGCCAGACTGGCCAGCTTGCAGAGGCCATCGCCAAAGGTCCAGCCCTGCAGCGCCGCCACTGCCCACAGGGGCAGCGTGAGTGCCAGCAGCCCGTCGGCCACAGCCAGGTGCCGCAGATACAGCTCAGAGGGGGACAGGGCCCGGCGGCTGGAGCCGATGGCCACGGCCGCCACCATGTTCCCCGGGACGGCCAGGATGAAGACCAGCGAGTAGAAGGTGCACACCAGGATGCTGAGGGCTGGCGAGACAGCGAGAGGCTCACAGGCAAAGGTGCCCGGGTCTGGCTGGAAGTCGCCGCTGCTGCTGTTCCCCGATACATTCTGCTCACCAAAGTCAATGGAGAGATCGCCCAAAATCTCCAGCAGATCATCCAGAACCAGGGTGCCGTTGGACTCTGTTTAAGAAGTTAAAGAAGTGAGTGTGTTTAGCAAACTCTTTTGTCCAAAACGGCGAAAGTGAGGCAAATATCACAATACAAGCATACAGCTGTCAAGTCGACTAAGCATAAATGCAGCTAGACTGAGCTTCCAATGAACATGTACCTGCCATTAAAGGGTTAAACACAAAACTCAGATTTGCCCTACATATTGGTTTTTAGGTATGCAATAAATACAACAATTGTGCTAACTTTTGGGAAGAAACTGGTAAAAAAAATGATTTCTGAATTGTTCAGAACTGACAGTGTTATATTTCAGTGTCATCGAGGTTTACACAGGACAATCACACATTTCCATCATGACCATACCACGGCAAAATGCGAACTGGCGACAATTATGACCAATTTCTGTATCGGCAGATTATTTTTGCATTGAACTATGGCTATTGTTAGCAAATAAACCAAATATGAATATCTATCTCATAACAAAACTATTCCATACTAAGAGATTAATCTGTGCTAAAAATAGAAAAAGTTAACTGTTAAACCATGAGTACAGAGTACAACCATAAGTTCTGAGTACTGTGTAGCCCAAATGAAATAGGTCTCACCTTTAGTCATGCTTGATGTGCCCGACCATGAAGATGCCCATGAGAGCCCTGTGTGTTGGCGATGCCAGCAACAAGGTGCTGTGTGCTCTGTCAGCCAGATGTAGATCTTGTCCCGAAGTGATGTGCCACCGTAGGGCTTCACTGTCCATTTGCTAGATGAGACTCTGCTCACTGCAGGTTTGTAGAGGGATTTCTTATGAGTCACTATCAGTGTGTGCTGTCTTGGGGGTGGGGGGGGCGGGATTTCCCCATCCATGGGCTAAAAGTACCACTGCATCACTGACATGAAGAGAAATGTCACTGTTCACATGTCTGTGAACTGCTACCCACTGTTTCACAGTACAGCAACATCAGCCCTGCTGGGATAGGAACAGGACCAAAACCATTTCAGCAACTTTAGTGTCTGACAATATATCATGAGATTCTGATTTTATGAGCAGTGAGAGGACATGTACAAGCAGCAGAGCAAAACACCAGTCACATGAGAGTGACCCAAGATGGATGTAAACATGAGAGGGTCACATTTCAGGAACCCTGTGACTTTCTTCCTTTCTTCATCAGCCTTCGTGACAGATGCCTCGGAATCTCTGCTATTGCTGCAATAACTGGCCGATTAGCTCTGTTGGAATTTGATGCAGGTATATTAATAGAGCAGAACATCAAACAGACATCATAACAGCATTAGTCCACAATATTAATTTCTGGGCACACCTGGATCTATTCAATGCCCCACAGCTGGCTTCCACCCCCACACATACCTACACCCGCACCGACACCCACCTCTACCTCTACTCATCACACCCATCAATTAAATGGGATGGTGCTGGGCCAACAACTTTAATGATAACAAACAAGTAAACAATTGCACAACCAAATAACGCTGTGAGCAAATAGAGCAAAAAAGAAAAGAGAGATAGATAGATAGATAGATAGACTGATTTATTGATAGAAATTGAAAATCTAATGGCAACTGGTCTTGATTCCGAATTGTGAATTATGGGTTTATAAGGGAAAATGGAATAAATAAATGGAATGACGTGAAATGGAATGCCAGTCTGTCTTTCACACGCTGTGCATCTGGACTCGACTGCCATCTGTTAAATAACACGGTTTCACAACCTCCTGTTTCATGTCCTCTGCAATCTTGTGACACGTTTCCAAATTGGCCCACACTTGGTGGCAGATGATCAGTGGCAATGTGTTTTTCTCTGAAAATAAAAGTGAAAGTAAAAAATGCCGACCCTTATTCTCACCACCTCAGTGCCAGTATCACTGGAGAATTTTAGTTGTGTTAAAAAAAATAAATAAATAAACACATTCTAGTCAACCGTTTGAACTATGCAGAAAGTTTTAGAGTAATTAAATGATAAAGATTATTTGGTTTGTTCAGGAACATAAATATATGTGTCCTTAAATATTTTCTGCTTGGACTACAGCCAAACAAAATTCTCCTCCACCATGGTTAGTTTAAACAGCTGAGGTCAGATGATCTACCTCTGTGGTCACACTATTCAAACACCACCATAGGGAGGGCCATTTGTGTGGAAAATTCAACTTTGCAGCAGTGAGAACCTTAATGAGATTGTCCTTTAATGACTAGACCAGGCAGAGGCGATGGGCTGCCACAGTGTATCCTGCCATGAGCTCTATCTGCATTCAGGCCCAGCATTTCACCTCTCCATACTCACAGTCTCTGTTTTGGAGGAGGAAAGATTATGAAATGATTGCACACTCTTTAAGGTAGTTAAAAGCAGGTAAAATAGCATGTAAAATTGCTCCAGGGACCAGCTTACACTTCTTTCTCTCAAAAATAAACGGATAAATAAATGGAAAAAAAATGTAGAAATGTAAAATAAGAAACTTAATTCTAAATTATAAAAGAATAGAAATCTTAATTTTGGGTGAGCAGACATTTTAGGGATACCCAAAAAAACTGCCCAAATTTGAATAAAAGTACCAGAATTAGTTAATCAGTTTCTCAGTTTTACCGGTTTCAGGGTGGGGTGATTGTTTGCCTTTAAATGGAAGGTCTATAGAATCTTGTGGTTTTCATGCACCTTGTGTGTAATTCATATCTTAGAGGAGATCGGGAAGGTTACCGGAGCAGAGAGCAATCACAGATAAGTGAAATGAAAAGGCTTTCTCCCCCTTTTGGCTGATACATATCTCACTAATCATTTTTAGGCGGAAATGTACTCATAACTTTGAAAGTAAAAACACATTCCCGAACACAGCCTCCCATTGCCATATGTCAGTCCTGGCAAGTATTTTTGTGACGTGCCAGTCACTCTGCGACCAGCCACGTTTTCCCCTGTGCTTTCTCTGTATTCCCCTGTATTTTCCCAGGGTCCATCAGAGCCAAGGCCCCTGTGTTTGAGAGCACAGCACCTCTAGAGGACCAGGGTTCCCTCCAGTCAGTGCCTAGAAATACTGATTTTACGTATTCAAAAGCCCCTCTCAAGTGCCGGGAATCTACCAGGGTGTCCATGCCCCCGCCGCCACATGAATCCAAGTAAACCCAGTGATGACGAAAGCTGTGTAAAGCAAAGGGATATTAGTGCTGCTAGTAAGGTGTATGTGTTTCTCTGCTTCTAAGAGTCTGTGTGTGTCTTTCTGTGTCTGTGTGTCTGAGAGTTTTGGTGTAGTAATAATGTGCTGTGATATATATATAAATACATATTTGGCTTTGAAGGGCAGCCGCCTTGTTCGGTGCGGGGGCCTTGCTCAAGTTCCCACAGCAGTGCTGAGGCTGGGCTTGAATTGGCAACCTTCATGATCAGGCACAGAGGCTTAGCCCACAGAGCCACACACTGCGGATGGTGAGCATAACATTTATAAGCTGACATATAAAATCACTGTTTCCCAGCAACCTTGGCAAATCTTTAACAATTTTCCTTAATTAATTTAATTAGATGTTAACAGATGAGTGAAATGCAAATATGGTAATTATTCTCTGCATCAGACGAAAGGCTCAGAGAGTGGGCAAGGCAGCCCTGAGCTCCTGCCGGCTGGTGCATGAGAGCGGCTGGTGCCCGATGTGCCCAGGGTGCCCAGACTGAGGCGTGTAAAGAGTATATTGCTATCCTTGCTATTTCCCAATGACAGGCAGCCAGCACAGCCGTGGCCACCCGCTATTGCTCAGGTGTGCTGCATGTGTGTGTGGCCCCACCCTGAGCACACGCAGCAGGTATGTTCTCCACATGTTCCTCATTCTACAGACGCTGGAATGTCACAGGCTTGCTGTTGAAAGCAGTCCGCCCACAGCAGTAGGCACGCTTCCAACGGCCCTGTGGAAAAACAATATTGCCAAGTATGATGCCGCCCCTGTTAATCAGGCTCATTGTCTCACCTGTGTTTTGTTTTGCGGAGGTAGGTGGAGTAACCTTAATTTCCAGTCACAGAGCTGTGTGTTACCTCATTTTATTACTCGGTAGTTTAATTAAGCGTATTGCACTTCCTCTTGGTATCCAGGCGGCTGTTTTTCTTGAAACCCTCAGGTCGAAAAGACACAAGTCGTGCCGATCTGCTTATTAAAGAAAAGCAGCTGCAGAAGTCAGTGCTTGGTGAACTGAAGGAGCCCGCTGTGCTCTGTGGACCCCCGCCCCCCAAGTGGTGGTGGTGTCCTACCTTCTAGCCTGGTTTTGTAGACTACATTTGCTGCTAATGTCAATCTATGCCTCTTTCACAGGTTACTGTTAGGGCCGATTTTGCTTATTGTATTGCTCTGTATATGTGTGGAGTGGCATCGACCACATCATGAACAATCCATGGTGACATCACAGATGCAGCCTATGATCTATGGCATTGCCGGTACAGTTTATGATCTTTGACATCACAGGTCCGGTCTACCATCTGTGACATCGCAGATGCGGACTATGATCTATGAAACAGTCGGTCTGGCCTACGATCTGTAGCATTGCAGATGTGGCTTATTATCTCTGACAATATGGATGCGGCCTATGATCTGTGACATCGCAGATGCAGCCTATGATCTATGACATGACAGATGTAGCCTATGATCTGTGACATAGTGGGTCCGCCCTACCACCTGCCAGCTTACACGGACCTGCTTGGAGAACTGGCTTACCAATGGGCTTTGTTTTCATTAAAGCAGGCCTATTTTCTCTGCTTTCTATAATGTTAGCATGCCTGGAAGGGGTTGGGCAGCCTGTCAACATTGCACCCCCAGTGAGTTTTTTCTCCTTAGTAGTGTTCCCTTTTTCCCCGTATCCGAACAATTTAACAGACATGGACTGCTAATGAATTTACACACTTTGACTTTTTACATTTACATTACATGTATTTATTTAGCTGATGCTTGTATCCAAAGTAATTGTGAAAGGGCCCAACGGTGAAATCACTCTGCCAACCATGGGCTGCCAAGTGCCTTGGGGCACCTGTGTTGTGAAAAGCTCCATATAAAAATAAATTGAATGGCACTGAATAACCAAGGTACTAGTTGGAATACATCCTTCATGAGGCAGCCCATTTCCCCATAGCACCATGGCACTTTATACACTCAAAACCTACCTCAGTGGCATGGGTGGTCCTGGGCCCCCCAGATGGAACTCAGACCCACCCATTCAACACTCACAGTGGACGATATAATATGATAAAATGATCGTGTATGACAGGTAGGTCTGTGCATGGTTAGATCAACTGGAGGAGAAATGCTGTTGAGAGGCAAGTGGATTTTTCTTTTTCTTTGTTCATTTGGTCTTAGTAATTCCACAGCTCATTTATAAACTGATAAAAAATATGTAGTTGCGTCTGTAGTGTAATGTTGTCACCAAATGAATTGTCATAGGACTGGCCCACCTGATTTTCGGCCAGCTCACCCATCCTATGATTTCTGCTTCAGCCCTTACCCAGAACAGGAAGCAACAGTAATAAATAGACTGCAAATATATAGCACATAAAATATAACCAATTAAACACATGACAGTAAAATTTAGACATGAACATAGTAACTTAAGATGTCATTCCTCCAGCGAAAGGTTTACACTTGTCTCTGCTTAGCACCTATGTGGTTGAATGAACATCTCCTAGATGTCCGATCAGCTGAGTCACTGGGTGTACTTGGATTAGCACTTCCAGTATTATACTCTAATTAAAAAAAAAAATGGATGGTATTCTTAACCTGGGTTCTGTTGAACCGGTATTAGAATGTATTGAACTGAGTGACACTTCTGAGCACTCATGCGAGTCGCTCTGGCTAAGGGCATCTACCGTAAACGTAAATGTAAATGTAAATATGAATGTAAGATAAGATTAAATAACACAGTTAAACACACACATTTAGGGAAAATTGTGCAAATGAGCATGGAATTGATTGGATGGTAGAGATGAACAGTGAAAAGAGCAAACAGATTTTAGAGCCTGTCTTAGACTGGCAGGAATCAGAATATTGAGCATTTGAACAGCCTGAGGAAATAAAGCTGATTTATAAGCCTCACTGTCCTGGCTTTGAGGCTGCTGGACCTCCTTCTTTATGGCAGTGGGGCAAAGAGACTGTGGGGGGAGGTGCTGCAGGACAAGAACCAGGCCAGGATGCAGTTTGTAAGTTTGTAAGGACCCTCTCAATGGTGCCATGTAGAATATAGGCATGGTGGGAGGTGGCAGTCTCATCTGTCTTAAGTGCTGCAGGAAGTAAGTCGGCTGCTGGGCCTTCTTGGTCAGGAAGGATACATGCAGGTGAGACCATCAGTGAGGTATACACCAAAAAATGTTATGTTGTAATTTCTGCTGAGAGCAGAACCACTGGTGAATATAGGGATATGCTCTTCCCAGATCCTTCTAAAATTCACAGTAATTTCCTTCACTTTATCACCATTAGACAGATTGTGGGTCTCAGAATCGACAAAAAGCATTCTTACATAAGAGCATCCTTACATCTTGTCCAGGTGTGTCAGTGTGCGTGTAAGGCCTCCTCTGTAGACCAGTTGGGGCGGTATGCAACCAGCCATGCATCCAGCTGCCCAAGTGAGATCAACAGTGCGATAGTCATGTACTGCTGAAGCAGATGTTCCCTTAGGCATTGGAATGATTGTGGCAGTTTTGTAGCACTCAAGAATAAATGCTTGCCTGAGCGAGGTGTTCAAGATGCCCCTGCAGCCCCCTACCCCAATCTGCACTGCACCCAGCACTAGCATCAACACCGCACATGCTCCTTAGTTATTTATCGATGTTACACAGGGCCAGCCCTGGGTCTTCTGATGCCTAGGGCAGTGTTTCTCAAACCAGACCCCCCAGACAATTTTGCGCTCTTCCTATTCCAATCCCCTGGTGTGAATATAGCAATGCAAGTTACAGTGCAGCACAATAAGGAAAACTGAGGCATATATTTCCTTTTTATTCCGAAAAAGTAGTGGAACTTGTCATGCTTGCTGGTGCAGAGTAGTGGAATGATTTTTTTTTTCTGTGGAAAATGAAAGATGGAAAGCAGGCCAGATTTAAGAATGAAGAATGAATAAACATTTTGCAGGTTGGTACTTTCAGACCTCTTATATTTAGTAAATATTATTATTAAAATCGTGATTCACAGAATTGTGCAGCCCTACTGCAGTGTTCTGCATGCAATACTTTTTTTTTCTTTGGGTAAGTTACAATGGTTGTGAGGACCGTTGTGGTCAGTGGCCACACAGACATAAAATCTTGGTGCCGTAAGGGTTCTGACACAGAAAAAGGTACAGGGTATCTTGCAGGGTACAGACAAAATGCACCATCTGCATATGCGCATATCCGCATGTGGAGAAATATGAACCGGTCTAGGCTGTTGCTCTACACCAGGGGTCACCAACCCTATGCCCGCGGGCACCCGGTCGCCCGTTGGCCTCATCTCAGTCGCCCGCGGACT
>JAODKL010000001.1:49073474-49127852 GCA_026780765.1 Petrocephalus schoutedeni | reverse complement strand
GTGTCATTAATGGGCGGTTACTGATGATGTCATTTGGCGCCGGTACCAGCCAGTGGAAAACCAACACAAGGAAGTACTGAAAGTACCAAACTTCGTGCAGTGGAAAACCCCCAGGAGACAGAGAGTTACTTCCATAATACCTGGTATAGCCCAGTTAGTTCATGCCAACACCAGAAGCACCTGTAGTTCTTCAGATCAGGGTTGCCCTTCCTGCTAAGACTTCATGTAGTGTCACAAAAATTGGTGGCCTAAACTTTTGAGGAAATATAAATTAATCATATGTTCTTGTCCTTTTAGCTCACAGCCTAGATGGGGTGAATCTGAGAGCATATACCGCGTGGTCTCTCTTGGACTCTTTTGAATGGCTCAATGGTTACAGCGTAGGCTTTGGTCTCCATCATGTGGACTTTACTAACCCACAGCGGCCCAGAACTCCAAAGCGCTCAGCCCATTACTACTACGAGATAGTGAAGAACAATGGCTTCCCTCAAACTGAGGACGAAGAGCTGATGTATGGTTATTTTGATAAGGGCTTTGCCTGGAGCACATCCACAGCATCGTATCAGGTGACCTCCTATGTCTTTACTCTGTCCTGGGTTATTCCCTACCTTGCACCTGTAGCTTCCAGGATGGGTTTCGGATCCTAGCAACCCTTCATAGGACAAGCGGGTATAGCTAATGGGTGGTTGGATGGATAGATGAAATGACAGCAAGCCCTGTATCCTTTGAGCAGTACAATAAGTCAGTTCTGCTATCAGGCACATTTTATTCATTATGTAACGATTGCATGCAAGTTTGGCCACTCCTGGCCAAGTTATATATCTAGTCAATTATCAAGCAGTCAAAGAACTGCAAAAGACAGCATGCTAAATTATTTGTAAATAATATACAATTTTAATCCATGAACAGTAAAACATAATACAAATAAACAAATAAAATAGCAATTGTGGCACAATCAAAAATTTGGACATCTCAGTAAGTCCCCATTGCCAGATTCACTATATTGCCAAAAGTATTGGGACACCCCTCCAAATAATTGAATTCAGGGGTTCCAATCACTTCCATGGCCACAGGTGTATAAAATCAAGCACCTAGGCATGCAGACTGCTTCTACAAACATTCATGAAAGAATGGGTCACTCTCAGGAGCTCGGTGAATTCAAGCATGGTACTGTGATAGGATGCCACCTGTGCAATAAGATGGTATCCTGGAAGAATGGTCAAAATTCCCATAAACACACTCCTAAACCTTGTGGAAAGCCTTCCCAGAAGAGTTGAAGCTATTATAGCTGCAAAGGGTGCGCCAACTCCTGACTCCATACTTTTGGCAATATAGTGTATCCCAGCTTTTAAATACCTTTTGTATCCAGGTAAGTAACTTTCAGCTCTTGTTGTAGGGATTTTGCCCAGTCTTCCTTGCAGATGACTTCTAATTTTGAGAAATTCTTCAGAGAAATTCACAGCATGTTTAAGATCTGCCCAAAGATGCTCAATGATGAATTCAGTGGGCCATAAAGGTCATTCTTATACCTTCAGCTTTCCTTCAAATAGATGAAAGGGGATTTTGAGGTATGTTTAGAATCACTGACTTATTGTAGCTTTTCATCTTTAGCTTCTTAGCTTTTTATTTCCAAAAGGCCTCTGGCTTGTCCAGATGCAATTTTGCATGCCTCAGGTGTTGACCACTGGACCACCACTCTTGTGTCAGCCAAACCCTTCCCACTGGTCCTTTGCAGTTGTATGAAGGTTTGCCTTCACCTTTCTGGCCAGCATACGTGTGGTTCTCTCTGAAAGTCTTCTTGGACTTCCAGAGCATGCCTTAACTTCCACAATTCCCCTTAACTGCCATTTCCTCACCACATTGTGGACAGTACAAATTGCAAACTGGAAGCATGCTTCGTTGCATCAATTAGCTTCTTTTTCAGACCCTCACTCAGCTGCATAGAGAAGCCCATGGTTGTTGAGTCACACCCCATAGTATGAAGTGGTAAGGTTTTTATTAAGCCCCTCAATTGTCAACAAGTGTCAACTCTTAATGGCTTAAAAAATTAAGGCCTAGTGAAGTAATTAGGGTCAGAGACCTAGCAAAAAATCTTTCTTTGGTACATGCCACAATTACTATTTTATTTCTCCCTGTGTTTTGACATGGATTAGAAGTAGCTGTGCATTAATATTTGTAAATATGTTGTTTTTTACCCCACAGTTTTGTGCAGCAGTTGTTTACTACTTTTCACTTATATAATTGATTAAATTATATAATTGAAAGCCATTCATCCAACCTCTGAAAACTCTCAACCCAACCATAGATTGAAGGGGGGTGGAGAGCCAATGGCAAGGGCCTGAGCATCTGGGACAAGTTTTCACATACGCCACTCAAAGTCGGAAATGACGACAATGGGGATATCGCCTGTGACAGCTACAACAAGATCCAAGAAGATGTGGCTGCCCTCCAGAAGCTCCGCGTGACCCATTACCGCTTCTCCATATCCTGGCCCAGGGTTCTTCCTGATGGAACTACAAAGCACATAAATGAAGATGGCTTGAATTATTACCACCGCTTAATAGATGCGCTGTTAGCTGCCAACATTCAGCCACAGGTGAGACTAACCTCAGATTTTACCAAGAATACCTTCAATTGTCCTTCAAATGTAACAACTATATTTTTATTATTGGATAAATTGAGTTTAGGTACCCTGCTTACTTGGGATCTTCTCAGAATATGTCACATGGTTTTCATATAGCAGGGCATCTCTTCTCGATTAACAAACCTTCCATCTGCCCAGGTCACCCTTTACCACTGGGATCTACCTCTGGCTCTGCAAGACCAGGGTGGCTGGGAGAATGTCTCCATTGTGCAGCGGTTCAAGGAGTATGCTGATGTCATATTCAGCCATCTGGGAAGCAAAGTCAAGTTCTGGATCACCATCAATGAGCCATACAATGTGGCAAATATCGGCCATGGTTACGGCACAGCTGCCCCTGGTATGGGACTATCCTTCAGCTTGGTTTGTCATTGGACCATCAAGAATATTGGTCAAGTGTTCTGTAATAATGAAGAAAACCCAACTTGTGTGGCAGGGATTAGCTTCAGACCAGGCACTTTGCCCTACATCGTCGGTCACCACCTGCTCAAAGCCCACGCCGAGGCCTGGCACCTGTACAATGAGAAGTATCGTGCAACACAGGGTGGCATCATCTCCATCACCATCAACTCGGACTGGGCGGAACCCCGAAACCCTGCCAAGCAGGAAGATGTCGATGCCGCCTGGCGAGTTCTACAGGTGAGGGCCAGTGATCTCCTGCTCAGCCTATCAAGCCTTGTTTACTGATATATGGTAACAGATAAATTAGAAAATCATTTTCAAAAGGGTGACACTTTGAGAAAATGTATTAGGTTCTGTTCATTTTAGTATCAGGTTACTCATATTCAGCCACCAATCTCCATGTGAAATCGACAAATTTCAAATAGTTGTGGTCTCAAGCACATTCTGGTTAAAAAGTACCTGCATTAGGAATGCCAAGGCAAGGCAAATTTATTATTTATATAGCATAATTCAGACACAAGGCAATTCAAAGTGCTTTACAAAGACTAGAATACATTTAAATGTACACATGAGAGGTCAGCACAGAGAGCGTCCCAAAAGGATCATCCCAAGTCACAATAAAATTACATTAAAATGGTGGCCATCATCAGTTTTAGAGTCCATTTATTTATTTGGATGTTTTTTTAGAAGGGTGTCTCCTTGCTCTCTCCTGGCTGTAGTTCTATATTGGCTGGTTTGCTCACCCTGTGTTCAGAGGAGACTACAATGATGTGATGAAGACCATCATCAAAGAGAGGAGTCTGGCTGCTGGTCTCCCCATATCTCGGTAGCAATTTGCCAGTCCGTTAGCTGAGTTTGCTAAAGAAACATTCAGAATTTCTGTGTGCTTAGTATGGCAAAAATTTAAATCATGGATGAAGGACAGGTCTTTATGTTTGGGGTTAGGCTTCCAAAATTTACTCCCGAAGAAATCAAGAGAATCAACGGTACCTATGATTACTTTGGATTCAATCACTACACCACGGTTCTGGCCTTCAAAGTGGACTATAAAAATCTGCAGCACTACGACGCCGACAGGTACGCTTGTTTTCTTCTGCGGTTCCCATTTTTAATTGTTCTGTATCACTTCCTGACAAATCTTGACGTACTCGAGCTTCCTTCCTCGCACTTCAGCTTGGAAGCCCTTGGAAGTTGATAAACAATAAGCATTCCTTTGGTGTTAGGGGAGCTGGAACAATTGCAGACAGAACCTGGCTTGACTCGGGCTCTGCCTGGCTGAAGGTGACCCCACCGGGGTTCCGGAAGATTCTCAACTTCATCAAGGAGGAGTATGGAAATCCTCCAGTTTATATCACTGAGAATGGCATCTCTGAGCGAGGACCAGTATATCTGAACGACACCCACAGGATACATTACTACAAGCATTACATCAACCAGGCCCTGAAAGGTGCGGCACCTGATAACCTAGACGGTATCACAGAATTTTCTCAGCCACTTTACAGTACCAAAAAAATTCCTAGGCTTATAGCTCAGAGCTGTCCATTTATGGTCCCAATCCTTCTGGTACCATATCTAGTTTTCCAACTCTTCCAACTGACAGTAACAACATAAAGCACAAAAGAAGTTTAATGACTCACACTAACAGTGACTGTGATTCTGATCCAGCAAAGCTTCTTGATGGTGTTGATATCAAGGGCTTCACAGCCTGGACCTTGATGGACAACTTGGAGTGGGCCACAGGTTTTGCCGAGCGGTTTGGCCTCTTCTACGTGAACCGCTCTGACCCCGCGCTGCCCCGCGTGCCCAAGGCATCCGCAGACTACTACGCCAGCATCATCACCTGCAATGGCTTCCCTGATCCAGCCGAGGGGCCCCATGAGTGTCTGTCTCCAGAGCCTGAAGGTACAGGAACCGCATGAGCCTCTTGAGCAACAGCACCTTGGTGTAGCCTAGCATGTTAGCATGGTTCCAGCCTAATTTCCTGATCAAACACTGGGTCAGCAGACTGTCTCTGCCTTCTCATTCAGGGCTTTTTTATATTCAGTGTTCCTGGAATATGTGTGACTTACGTAGAAAGAGATCTCTGTTCAGAAGGGGCTGGTCCCAGGTCAGTCCTGCAAGCGTAGTCCTGAGTGTCAGGCCATTGCATCACAGATTGTCTGATCCTCCCCTGTAGGGACTGCCCCCAGCACCACCACCACGGCGCCTGGGGACCGAGCTGTGAACTTCCTGGGCAGGGTGGTGTCACCCCCTGATGCCGAGGTGGCCCTATACATCCTCTTTGGCCTTTCGATAGCTGGCGCTGTGGCACTGGCATTGGTGGCCTATCGCTACCAGAAGATAAGAAAAACCCAGAATTGCAATGTGGAGAATTTTACACTGGAGCAGTGCTCATGATTTGGCAGTTTTTATGATGACTGGTACAAATGCTGTGAACTGAAGCACTGCAGGGTTTTAGGACCATACTTTGATTTGATCTGAGATTGTTAAAAAAAAAGAAAAGAGCCAAGAAATAATGATGATCAAAATGATGATAAAAAAAAAATACCCCCATCTCTGACTGCAACTCCCCATCTCTGATCAAGTGTCTCCAGCTCACTATTTATTGGTTTTATGATTTTTTTTTTTTTTTTCATGATGCAAAATATAAAATGCAAAATCTGCTTGAAATGACACATTACGTTAAGACAGGTTTTGTGTCAATTTCTCTTCTGTAGCGGATAACGCTTTCTTGTCCACTAGGTGGCAACATGATCACATTCTCAGGTTTATTCTTGTTCATGACGGCCATTGTCTTGCCAAAGGGAAACATTTTTTAAAGTCCCTGAGATGTAACATCAAGCAGACCCTCTGCAGAGATCATTAACTAAGCATGGTTAGCTTAGGTATGACAAGGGTACAACACCACATGCTTGCATAGAATTTGGAGTACAAATGTTTCAACTGCAAGGCTTCCATTATTGAGATTCAAACTCGGATTGTCCTGTTCATTATTTGGTTGTGTTAACTCACTCTAGCTAAGGCACAATCTTTATATTTCTATCATCTCGTCACCTGGAGCCTTGCTTTTAAAAACAGCTCCCTGGACTCGCAACTTAAATGATTTATAGCCATGAATAATACAAGCTGTTTGACATAAGGATCTGAAGCCATCATCTGGAGAGGCAGCATCCTACAGAGACCCTAAGTGTCTCCGAATGGGTACTCCACCTCCCCATCACCATAGTAACGCTCCTCCTGGAGGGAACTCACCTGCAGCTTCCAAAAAAGTTTGACAGTTTGTTCCGCTCTGCTGTGGCAGGAGTTATCAATAATAGATTAGCTCGTAATGTGCCAAGGGCCTGGCACTGCCTGTTGTTTCTTGGTAATTCTGTATAAATGGCTCCAGGCTGCGTCCAAAGTAAACAAAAGCCTGCATGGTGGTGCTGAAAGGTGTTTTAATGAAGCTGTCCTCAGTCCCACGCCAACCCGCCCCGCACCCCTGATACAGACCAACAGAAGCAGAAATACTTGAGTTAGGTTAGGGTGCCTCTCCAGGGGGCACACAGAGAGGTCAGCACAGAGAGCGTCCCAAGAGCATCATACCAAGTCACTGCTGTGGCTGCACAGCACTTTGTGTTGCATCTGTGGTCAAGGCGATTCTAAGCTATCACCCTGTGAAATCAGGGCCAGCTCTGAAAAGGGGCATGAACCCAGGTCTTCTGTTACTAGGTGTGAATGTGAATGAGCTGGTGTCTCCTAGGCCAGTTTGTGAGAGAGCTCTGCCTTCTGTGATTGACACCTCCATAGTGAGCTCCATACAGTAAAGGCGGCTGTGGGAACACGGCCCGTCACCCCTCCTCTTCTCTCCACCCACAGCAGCTGGGTGTTAATGTCATTTTAAGGGAAGATAGAACAAGAAGTGACAGGGCTGGGAGGTCAGCAGGTAGTGCAATAGTTAAGAAACCCTCTCATAGTCCCTGGAGAGAATCTGTTGCTTCTCAACAGAATCACGGCCTTGTGTCGTACTATCCACCTATTGAAGGAATATTAATTCAATTGTGAAAATGGCTCAGGCCATGACTGGCCAGCTACGGTGGGTTGCAGATTTGAAGGTAAAGAAGAGCAGGCTAGGTGGTGCTGAGGAGGAGCAGGCATTTCAGAGGTCAGATGAAGAGTCAAATACGTCACACCTGGGATCTGATGCCAGGTGAACATCTGGACCTACAGCCCACCACGAGGAATGTCAAAATCAGGCTGTTTCGGTTAGAGACAGAGAACGGCGTCTGCTAAGAATAAGTCTCTCAAGCCCAGTACACTGTTGTGTCTGATATCTGTGGCAACCTGAGATGGCGACACCAAGATCGGGGTGTCAGAGAGTAGGAAGCTTTACTGTGGTTTATTAGTAGGCAGCCTGGCCCCTTGGATTCCACACAGACGGGGGGGGGGGGGACTCCGCCCCCTTCTGACTCCAGGTAATGTAGTCACATCAAACACGTGCTGCAGGGCTTTATCACTGATGAAGCGGGATGTGACCTGTAGGGGGCCCCCTGGCTGCATCTGTTGTTCATGATGACCTGCAGGGGTGCCCCCGCCTTCTCTCTGTACTTTTCACTCATTTTGATTAATCTGTAGCTGACTTTGGGCATGTCAGTCACCTTGCTGCAGGCAATGGGGCGGGTGTTATGCTAATTAAAAGCAGCACCCAACCTTCCCCATCCCCCCACCCCACCACCTTGGATAGCACCTTTCAGCAGTGCCGCCGCTCTCACTGCACTGCTCCACGTCCAGTGCCATCCTAGCCTGGAGCAGCCAGCTGGTCGTCATACAGTGCCACATTTCTACTCAGCTGCCTTTGTCTCTGAAGTATCTTTATGATTGGCTGTGAACACTGTAGAAAAGACTGCTGCATGGGGCTCAATCAAGTGATGAGGACATCCACTCACATCACCTGTACCTTCATAACATTAAATTAGCCTCTATTTCTCTTTTTTCAGGCCCAGAATATACACCTGGTTTGTGCCTGGTTGGTGTTTAGAAAATTTTTACCCCTGCACCATTTTGTTAAACCCGGTCCTTCCTCCCATCCCTGTGTCACCTGGGTCTGCCGCCATCCCCTATCCCATCATTAATTCTCTTCTTATCACATTTTTAAATTACAGCATTAATTTATGGGTAACAGAAAATTTGAGCCACTCCGATTGGGACCTGCACAACAGAATTGTTACAACTAGGTTTACTCAAGGTTTACTTTAACTAACTAAACTAAAGACTTCAGCCCTCCAGCAGGATCCACCTCCACATCAGGAATTACTCATCAGTGGTTCCTTGCCTGCTTCGTTTACAGATTCTAGATGGTGGGTTTATTGTCATTTATTTCAAGAAGACTAGGTCTGAGTAATGGTTATATCATTAGCATGCATTGAAGCTGAAAAGAACCTACAAGGAAATGTAAGAGCCTGTTATCTATCTTGCATGAACCTGACAGCCTGTCTGGATGGTTCCTTGCTTGTTCTTCTTGATGGCTTTTGGAGGCTGTTACGTTTCCTGCAGTACTCAAACCTGGCCATTTCTGGAAAAGGATGTGATCTGATTTGAGGTGAGCAAAGCCTAAGATGAAAAAATACATTGAAGATGTTGTTCAGTTCTGTGCACTTTGATTGTATTTAGCATAAGGCTGTGTTCTAAAGATAAATATCTATAGCAGAGTGCAACCTTACTATTCGCTAAAAGTGATACACAGTAGAGTGCTGGCATATTATGGGCTGTTTCTGCCACACAGACTGGTTCAGGTCCATTCATTTAATGTTCTAAAGCCCAGCGATGAACTTCACGCTGAGCTGCTCGCCTGGGCCGAGCCAGTCGAGGGTGCCATTGTGCTTTGGCTGGGTCAGAATCATTCGTCTCATGCCACTTGACCCAGTTCCTGAACCATTCCTGGTTTATCTGAGATATGTGCCTATCTGAAAAGTACTAAGAACTTAGAAATGCGAAGCATCCTCCCTGCTTCACATATAACATTCCTGACCCCCAGGTGTGAGACATGCAAATGGGTCAGTCTCCCTGCCTGTTGCTGTCTCCATCATACACACTTCCTCATTCGTGCCTGGTGCTGAGCTTCAGAAGCTCATTATACACAGAATTAAATCCGAAGCCTTCATTCCAGCTGTCAGGAAGCATGAGACAAATATAAATTAACTTATTAAAGCTCCTTCAACCCAGGCCAGAGTGGCCATATCAACTACAGAAAGAAAAGATACAGAAGAATTGGTGTTTTAATGCGACTTTAGTTAGAAAAAAACTGCATAACACAATCTTTCTCCATTTAGGCTTTACATTTTCCACGACTGTTGAGCTGTTTACTGATTTACCTTTTGGGAGCTGCCGTTTCATTTTAATGAATATTTCAGGCTGTTCAAATAAGAAAATCCCAGGAAAGAGTTTTATGAATGATCCTCCCGCCTGTGTTACAGTCCAATTATAGCATCAATGCGATCAGTTGGCACCCAAATGGGAGCCTGGACAAAGTTCCCCATTACTCTGTTATGGTCTGCCCCCACGTCCCACATGCCTGCCACTAAGCCATTAAGGAGAAACACAGCCATCTGATCGGAGTGGTCAGGGACCCCTTGACTCTGTCCCCTAGTGTATACACAGTCTGGTGACCCCACACAAAACGCTGCCACCCCGATTGGGTTTCAATACCCCATCAAGTTAGAATCTGATACCCATGTTTGCCCAGCGAGTGCAGCTCATACGTGGCCTTGACAGCTCATAGATCTACCCGAGCCGGGACCAGATGGGCTCTCAGTGCCCTTTAAATATTTCAGTGCTGAGACCATTCAGGTGAAGGCAAGCAGAGCGCAGGGGACTGGAGGACTGCTCCTGGCAGGGGGGGTGCAGAGCAAGACCACAACATATGGCATCAGGGGGCTGGTGCGAGCACAGAAGCTACCGGTCCACATTCCAGGAAGCATGCTGCAGACGTGCAAAGGGCCACATTTTAAAAAGGTACGATCTTCAGATAAAGGCAGCGGCGCTTTCATTTTGGAGCCTTAACACTTACAGCACTCAGACACCGAATGACATTCCAGAGGAATCCCCCTGCTCTTATCAGCTTAGTTTCAAACAGCTTCTCTCGAGCAGAATCGCTCTACATCACACATCAGTCCATCTGCGGGTGCAGCCATGTAACTGAGAGATCTATTGCTGTGAACGTCAGCTGCCTGAGACGCACCATGATCAAGCTGAAACCATCCCTTGGAATCTCTGCTGAGGTTGTCTGCCAGTTTGATGTTCATATGCTACACAAGACAATTTAAATACCGCAGAGTTGTATGCCTGAGAAATCTTCTTCAAGTTACACACCTATCCACATTCAGCCAAGACAGAGACAGTCTGGTCAGCGTTTGATGTTGTAGTGATGTAAACACTCCCATCCCCCTCCCCCAGCAGGGACGCAAGCTCTGTTGCCATGTTCAGTGTGGACAGCTGGGGGGCCGCTGTAATATACACAAACCGAGCTGCTTTGGATTCGAACATCTGCTGAACAAGGACAGAAACAAAGCTCACAGTGCACTCTCATGTCTGCTGGTTCAGTGCACAGTTTATGCAAAATCAAATAATTCCTAGCACAACTAATAAATCTGAAGGAGACATTTCCAATATTTGTACACAGCTGCCATTCCGGCAGCCGGCTAATGGCAGGTTTCTGTGCGGAATAAAGGCTGCTTCCAATCAGGAAACAAAACAAAAGCTAGCTAGCTGTGCTGGCAGCTCCCCCGTAACCGCGGCTCCTTTGAACACCTGCTCTGCTGCGGCTAATTGATTTCATTGACAAAATGATTTCCCAGGTGTGAGAAACAGTGCTCGGCATCTCGGCAGCGGACAGCGTCTCGTAAGAATCCTGCGCTAATCAGATGCTCATTGAATTTCCTTAAAAGCTGCTCCTCGCATCTACAGGCGAGTGATGAGCTTCCAGAAGCACCTGGATGCCATTATGGTGTCAGGCCCACCGGTGGTAGCAATCGGTGACCAGGAAGGTGTTTGGCTGGTAAAGACCTGCGAGTTCCAAAAAAGCACAATGGGGGAACCTGGGCCTTGTGATTTGAAAGCTGATTGCCTGCGGCGTCACCTCTCCATGTGAACAGAGAGAGCGACGTGCATGTCTCACTGAGGGTGTGAACGCTCAGCATGTCAATGGCTGATTATAGCACATTCAGCTCCTCTCTCTATTCCTCCAGTGAAAGTCGCATCCATTTTCCAGCCCCTGTTTCTCAAAAAAAAAACTGCTTTTCCTCAGAATGTTTTAAGTTCATGGGCAGCCTCGGGGTGCTCAGGATTATCCTCATGCGCGGTTCAGTTTGATACGCTGTTGAGACAAAGTGAGGTCTTCACTCAAGTTCAGAAAAGGCTGGTGATGTTACAGGAGTGTGACCTGCAGGCTAACATTAGCACTAAAGGTAGGGTTTGGCTGGAGTGGTCCCTGTGCTAAGCACAGTCATACATATGCCGTGCCTCCTCCTGGCAACCTGTCATTTACTCCATTGAGTTTAGCCTCAACTCATCCATGACTCATCTTCTGACGCCTGATTCTTCCTTCTAGATGGACACATATGCTCGTGCTGCTTGGCTTGTTGCGTGACGATGCGGCTCAGATTGCTGATGCTGGGTTGAAGCTGTCAAAATCCGGCCGTGTAGCTGCGCTTGTCTGGCTAGAGAGGCTGCCTTCACCGCTACGCCGTTCAGCTCTATGCCCCGGCATCGTACCACGTGGACCTAAGTCCTGCCTATTACTGTCAGGGCTGTGTCATGCACAGACAAAATGACCTGAACAGCCAGGTTCTGTTGTTAGCAACAGAGTCTACTTCTCGCCTATATCATTAAACTTTCATTCTGTTTCTATTAATATTTAACATGGCACTTAAGGAGGAAATGAAGGAGGCCGGTATGAAGCGGGAGCCTTCCCTGTGTGTGATTACACACACGGCACAATGCGGGGCGACAGGGGTGGGGCCCTCATCACTGTCTGCTTAACCCCTTAATCGCTGACAGCATGTGAGAACACCACCAAAGCCCGCCCTTCCCTTCATGGCATGAGGAGAGGAGCTGGTGTTCTGAGACAGACGGTTCAGCAGGTCATAAACTAATTGCAGGAATCATTCACCTGTTAGTACATATACGCCGACTGTCCCAGCCTCACCCGAATACAACAAGTAATCCAACTGTTGTCTTAAAGGCATGGTTATGTAAGAGCTGATAATCTACTGTTACTATGGTTACCAGGGGACCAATCAGCTTCTGTGGTTCTGCAAACAGGGACACTGCTTTATATCAAGCTGTCCCTGGATGGGCGCTGCTCTGTCTAAGAATGAGCTTGTCCCTTGATCATTGCCGCCCTGTTTGACTCGCATCTTCTCATTAGCATGACTACTAACATGAGGGACTGTGCTCAAATCAAACCTTTGTTTTCACTTCTAAGTAACTTAAAAATATTGTTGTTAACATCGACTGTCAGGACAGTGTGTGGTGCAGCAGTCAAGGATGTAGCATTGTAATGTGAGGAAACCGGCTATTGTACCTTTAAGCCTTTGAGTCACTTCAGCAAAACGTCCAGCTGAGTGAAAATGACGAATCACTCTTCAATTTGCAGGGACATCAGCAATGAAGGGTATTACTAACACTAATAGTCACCCAGACAGGATATGATGTCACAGTCTGTGAAATGTAACACACATCATCAGCACAGAGCATCACCGGCATGGAGCACTGATGTCCTGGGGCCATCACTTGGATGCAAGAAGTTCAGAACCCATTCTCACCATTCTGCTCCTGTAAGTGCCAGCCTGAACCACTGGCCCATTCTGAGCTTGACTTACTTGGCTCTCAGAGGCAAAGGAGGGCTTAGTGAGAGGAAGAAAAGGGAGAGACGAGGTACGGGAACCAGGAGAGCCTGTTCTGGTACTAGTCTAGAGGGTTTAGTGTGTGTGCTTGTGTGTGATTGTTCCTTGTCAACCCCATGCTGACTCTTCACTGGTCACTCACTGGCGGTGCCCCCCCTCCCCCCTAGGCATGACTATCTTCTCCATAACCATATTTACTTACTGTTCTGAAAAGATCATGTATGAATTAGCTCCCGACCTTTGGCTTAATGGGAAACTTTATCATGGAGCTGGACTGGCCTGCCTGTGTCCACCTGTGCTGTAGCTATCGAACTGTGCGGTTCGCCATAGAAACTAACACACGAGAACAGTTAACCCTTTACCTTACTTGTCCTTTACCACTGGCAGCTCTGAAACAGACCCATAAGCCAGAAATAGATTTGAAGGGAGGTTCAAGCTTATTATTTTACTACCTTGCTACATTCCTAGTCGGGACCAAACAAATTTTGTTCAAGTCTGAAATTATACTACATAACTACATGCCAGCAATAATAGGCATTTGTGTCATTGCAGCACTGTCAGAGTACTGACTGGATTAAAGTCAGAATACTGTGAGTGTACTGACTGACTGGATAAAAGTCAGAGTACTGTGAGTGTACTGACTGGATTAAAGTTAGAGTACTGTCAGAGCACTGACTAGATTAAAATCAGAATATTGTAAGTGTACTGACTGGATTAAAGTCAGAGTACTGTGAGAGTACTGACTGGATTAAAGTCAGAGTACTGTGAGAGTACTGACTGGATTAAAGTCAGAGTACTGTGAGAGTACTGACTGGATTAAAGATAGAATACTGTCAGAGTACTGACTGGATTAAAGTCCGAGCACTGTCAGAGTACTGACTGGACTAAAGAGAGCAGAGAGGCAAATATGAGAAATAAAGAAAGTGAGACAGAGATAGAAAGAGAGGGAGCGGAGATCAGTGTATGTTCCATCTGACATCTTCATTAAGATGAAGACCTGTTCTTCTCTCAGTCTTCTTAAGAGCTCTAATGAGCACTTTGGTTCTAGATGATCATCTTAGAAGTTTGCCATATAAGTTACTCAGCATTAATAACTGAAAGCATTATATGCTTCACAGTATCACTGGAGGAAAGTCCATGTGAAAAAAAAAGACGTTCTTAACAACAGGAGACACTGTCCAGGCCCATGTTGTGAAATGACCGGGGTTCATGAAAAAAGGCTCTTCTGGGCAAAACAGGGTCAAAAGATTAGCATCAAGCACAGGTCAGGAAGTACTGGCATCATAGAGGACAGCACGATGGAGGATCAGTGTCTGACAGGACCAGAATCATAAGGAACCAGCATCCACTTGGGGTCAGATGAACATTTGGATGTGGACACGCTGTATGGGCAGATACCCTCCCAGAATGGTGGCCCTGGTGGTGCCCCCCCCACCTGTCAGGTTCTGAGGAATGATGCACCCAGGGCAGCTCTTATTGAAGGGCCAGACACATATATTCACTGACACAATTAGAGCCAAAGGCCCCCTACCCACGTGCTCCTGGTGACAGCATGAAAACTATCCTGGCATTACAAGGATTCACTGCAAAGCTCTTAAGCGAGAGAAGGGGGAAGTAACTACAGCTGCCACAGCACCAGATCTCTCACTACAAAACAACATCCCCAACATTAGGGGTGATGTGTGGCTCAACAAGTCAGGACAGTGTGCTAGGGATCAGAAGGTTAGTGGTTCAAACTCCGGAGCTGGTAGAATAATTCCATCTTTGGGCCCCTGAGAAAGGCTCTTAACACTAATTACTACAGGGACTGTCTCTTCCTGCATGCTTTCTCAGAAATGTACATAACTTTGCATAAAAGCATATTTAAGTAAACGAAATGTGTTTTAAGAATTTAATCACTGACTTCTCTTGAAATGAAATGTTGGGGCTGGCAAAGAGAGATTGAACATTTAACTATTTGTTCTCCTGGGTTTCACCACGACAAACTCCGACTTCTTAGTGGCGCTGTGTGCAGACCAGAAAAACGTGCGTAATGCAACCTCAAAAAAATAAAGCCCCCCTCCAGCATCGCGCTCAAGGCGAAGTAAGAATGAGGTACAGAATGTACCCGGGCATCTGTTGACGAGATGCTTCCTCGCTAATTATCACGGAAAAATGCCTTCTGGGTGCTAAAAGCTCTCCCCGCTACCGAGACCGAGGCTCGCTTTTGTGAGGTAAACAAATCTCAGGCTTGCCATAATCTAATTATACCCCGCAGCTCTATCTCAACCAGGGCGGATTTTCAACTCTCACTTTCTAGGACATTTTCAGTAGTTTTCTCAGTTTAGCACTGTTGTTTTGTGAGTTTTGCTGGGTGGTCTAAGTAAAATGGAAGTTTAAGTAGAGCCTTATCAGCTGATTAGAGTGTGAGGCATTCACAAGAAACACCAGAAACTCAAAACGTCTTAACCTGCTAAATCTCCCTTATGGCATACTTAATACTCATTATTAAGGTGGGGGCGCGTTTCCGTGATGCTGAGCCGGGTTAAAGATCCTCCCGTAACGTGCTCACTTGTATTTAATAAGGCCAGCTCTTCGTCAGCGCTCTCGGCGCACAATACGCACCAAGAGACTAGGAGATTAAACCCCTGACAGTGAATAGCTGTTGCGTCTGCAAATGCAATGCAGAGAGTGAAACGGATCGCTGACTATCTGATGTGTGTACTTATATTCTGATGGCAAACTCGCTGCTTAACGTTACACCTATCTATATAGCTAATATATAGATAAAATAATAGTAATCAATAATAATAATAATGATATATTATTATTATTAGTTTGTTGCTTAAATGATGCTTTCATCCCAAGCAATGCTTGTGCATTTCAGGAGTAGAGCATTTTACAAGAACGGCTCTGGATTAGGACATTGCTCAGATCTTCCAAGACCAGAACTGACGTTTAACTATAAAATGTTCATTGACGGGAAGCAGCAAAACCAGTAGTTTTACTGACAGGAAGCAACTAAACCGGTCGTTTTACGTGCTTGTCCGGGATGTTAACTGCTCAGGACGTTAATGAAATGCACGGCTGGCTGCCACTGCCGGCGCCCCATCCCGGGTGACGCACACCCAGCTCTCTGGCACCTTGCTGGGCTGCTCGGTCCCCCCCCCCCCCCAACCCTGCGATCTTGCACCATCAGCAGCTCTAACACTTAAGCTTCCATGCAAATCACGGCTCCGCTGCGCTTTGTATCAAATGCTCTCGTCGTGGCAGCGGATGATGCAATGTTATCACGTTTATTAAAATCTCTATGTATCAGCGCATATGAATATTCATCTTAATGGATGTGAAAGAGTCCTTTGCGGCTTGTAAATTGCGGCATCGTGTAGGTTAGAATCGGAATCATCATTATTGGCCAAGTATGTTTTGGCATACAAGGAATTTGTTTAATTTTTTCTGTCGCTTTCAGTATACAGGACAGACATACAGCAAAAAAGGGACTACAAAAACAAGCAATTGTCTCCGGCTGTCCTTTAGGCTTTCTGCTCAGGCGCTGTTGTGAGCATCCTGACACATCTCATCCTGGTTTGGGAATACCTATGTACAGGACCGGAAAGCCCTCCAGGGAGTGATCCAGGCAGCGGAACGCTGCTGCAGGTCAGCTCTCCTCTCCATGCAGGACATTTACATCAGGCGATGCAAAACCAGGGCAGCTAGGATTTTTAAGGACTTGTCTCACCCCAGTAACAGACTGCTCAAACTTCTACATTCAGGCCGAAGGTTCCGGGTCACTATGGCAAAGACGGAGGGATTCAGGAGGAGTTTCTATCCACAGGCCATACGACTCCTCAACCAGGATACGCCACTCTCCCGGTCATAGGACTATCGGTCATCAGATCACCCGCACACTGCACTTTAAACCGACTTAAGCATTTCTTGCACAGCATTTCATCCTGTAAATTGTAAATATACTCCTGCAAATTCATAGTTTTTTAAATTATTATTGTTTTTTTGTTTACATTTTCTACAACTGCACATTTAAACTTTTGTTTCTGTCTGTATATTTTGCACATTAAAAAAAAAACATTTTTGTTCCATCTTCAATTTAGTAACTTATTTGCACAAAGCATGAGTGGTACAGGATTCATTTCACTGCGTGTTGTACCTGTATAACGACGTATGTGACAAATAAAGAATCTTGACTCTCGTATACAGAATAATAAATAATAATAATAATAATAATAATAATAATAATAAGTTAAACATACTTTCTAGTAGCCTCATATGTGTCCATCCACTGTGTGTGTGTGTGTGTGTGTGTGTGTGTGCGCACAAGTGTGGGGTGATTGAGGTGGTGGTAGTGGTGGGAGTAATGCTGTCAGGGTATAGGCCCAAGGCGAGGGGAGGCGGGACCAGGCAGTCAAGGCCCCCCAGCCGCCACCCCGACACAAGAGCCCACAGCCACATGCTCCCCAGACAGCCACCCGCCCAACCCGCATAGGTGGGGTCCTGGCCCCCCCAGCCCAGCCTCCCGGCAGGGCGAACCAGAACCCGCCGCAGCAACCTGGCAGGATCTATTTTAACATCTCCACTGTTTTAAGCATGTTCACCAGAGGGTCACCATCCCTGATGAGGCCAATGACAGTTAGTACCGTTAATCACTAACATACAAATGGCTATAATTATGTCATGCACCCTATGCACTACTGTTATTTTAATGAGAGCAAAATGTCTGGTTTAAAACAGCGATGATCTTCGACTGCTAAAGATGATCAGATTTCTGCAAATTAAAAGTGAGATGAAGGTTTAGTTGGAGATGGGGAGATAGTGAGTAATCTGGTAAAGCCGGTTTACTGTGCGTTATCTGTATACACGGTTATATATCTCCTTAAAAGGCAGGAAGATAACCACTGCTGCCCTCCTGAAACTTGATTATTATTTTAAAATAAACCTCTAAAGGCTGCAGGGTTTGTGAAGGTTATTCCGGTGCAAATTGTCACCGATTGGAAAGATTTCAGATGGGGCATTAATGGTATGCACAAAGCACAGACCGTGCCGCGGAGGTCCCGCCGACGCGACAGCTCGCCCCCGTGGAGTGGAGCCCATGTCGCCCCCTCCCGGACCGAAAGCCCCGCCTGGCCCGGAGAGGCGGCCGCTGACACGTGATCGCCATGCCCGGCAGAGGCAGCATGGCGGAGGCTGCCGGCGGACGCCTCTGCAGCCGAAGCGCTCAGTAGCTGGGCTCAAGCCGGAGTGGTGCGAACCGTATCGGATTGGATCGGACGGCTGCCGAGACGAGTAGGTGAGCACTGGCTCTGACCCGCGCGGTATCCGGATGCGCCGCATGCGCACTGCGTCTGCGGCGCAGCCTCAGCTGGAAACAAAGTAGCCGAACCGGGCGGAGCTCCGGATCCGAGCCAGACCCGGGACAGACCTGAGGCTGGTCTGGCGCTCAGAAGCGCCTGCTCCCTTACTCACCCCGCGGGCAGCGAGCGCTGTGACAGCCGGCCTAGTGACATTACGGGGGCTCGCTGTGGGCGGGGGACGTCCGGCCAACCCGGGAAGCAGCGTTTCGGGCGCCGGGGGCTCCGTGAAGCGGCCGCGCCGAGTCTTGGGAGGATGCGGAGCGCAGAATCAGCCGAAGTGATCCTTCGATATGGGGAGCCGCTTTTTAAAGTTTAATTTCGGGCTGTCCGGGGTCGCTTTTACAGTGTGGGAAACGCCAGAGTGATTCTTCAGCTCATTGGGAGCTCAAAAGAAATTAAAACAAAAGGTGAACGAGCCGGGTCACCCCACACAGCGGCTCCCCTCGAAGGTCCGCGGGCGTTACCCCGCTTCGCTACAGTTGTGGGGCGGACCGTTTATCCGACATCAAATATTTCCAATCTTACTTAAGGAATTTAAATTCTGCGTTTCAGAACTCTGGAACTTTAAACACACAAACTTCTCAATCTTCATTTAAAGTACTTGACTGTGTTCTTGAAACGTCTCTTTCGTGAGGAGTAAATATTAATAAGGCCGCTGTGCTCACTGTTATAATCGGCAGATTCACCGTTACAGTTTGAACCTGTTCTTTACCATTTCACTCCTCAAGGTGAAAATTCTCAGGATCACACCAAGGCTGCAGTTGTGACTGTGCACGTGTCTGTATGTCCGTGTGTGTGTGGGTAAGGCATATTTTACTTGGTGGGGACCAAATGCACCCATAATAATAATAAAAACCAGTTATTTAGGTGTTGTGGGGACCTTTTTTTTAACTCAGTTTGATAAAAATCTGTGAATGCAATTAAAAAACTAAAAATGCCAAAAGTCTTGTATTTTGTTTGGTTTCTAGGTTAAGGCTGGGTAGGGGTTAAGCTTGTCATTGTTGAGATTACGGTTTTTCTTATAGAAATCAATGGATGGTACAAAAATATGTGTCTGTGTGGGTGTCTTATGTGCGTATATAGGTATATAGGGACTTCTGCATTGCTTTATAGCTTTATAGCAATTTGTGTGGTTGGGGTGCCATGAGCCTGCTTACTGTTGTGAGGAGGCTTCACATCGGGTAGAAATCGCTGCACTTGTTTTCAACTCTTTCTTATTAAACACATTCCCAGTTTTTAAAAACACCACCATCCCAGCAGTTTTGTGGGTGAGGTATGAGCTGGCAGGAAATGGGGGGATTGTCAAATATTTGAAATAGCTGAGAGGAGGTTGTGTGTATGAACACGGGGGGAGGGGGGTCTCTGTTTATCTGCACCTTGACGCAAATCCCCAGATTCCTCTTTGGCAGCAATAAACTGACCTGTCTTTTCCTGATTTAAAGTATCGTATATCGATCTCATGAAAAGCCGCTGTGGGGAGCTGTGTAATCTGACTGCTTCTGAGGATGATGCTGGCTGGGGTCCCCTGCTGGTAAACTCCAGCCAGTGGAATCCCTGACTGGGCTGTTTTTTGTATAAGAAAGCTGGCCAGAGGTCACGATGTGGAAGTCCATCAGGTTGACTCATAAACAGCTGTGCTGGATCCGTCCCGCTGAAGCTTGCAGTTTTCTTTTCGTTGGGACCCTAAGTCCAGCTGTGAGCTATTTGTGCTCATTGATTCTTTATCACATGCCCTGGACAGTCTGGATGTCTGCATTAAGCTCCACCCATCTTTTGTGCTAACAGGTAACAGGATAAAGGAATACCCGGTTTCCCAGAGCAGCCACCTGTACCTGGCCCCTCTGCCTGTCCAGCTGGGACAGCCCTGTCTCTGTGCTGTGCCTTGTGTGGAACTTGGGGACTGATTCTGTGAAGGACACCATGAACTCCCACAGCCATCCAGGTAGGGGGATCTCACTCTTGGCTCGGGTATCTCCCATAATGCCATGCTCTGCCCATATACTTGGATTTACAACCTGTGAGTCCTGGGTGTGATTCAGGCACGGTTTGTGGTCCCATGTTGTCACCTGGCAGGTGGGCAAAGGTCAGAGATGGCTGCCTGGAGGTCCTCTGTCTGCAAACAAATGAGAACAGTGGCTAGCCGCTTCCCTGTTACACTGCAGGGCTCTCACAGACCAAATGAAGGGTTTATGCAGCAACATTGTTGGATTCTGAGGAGTTCGGTGAGCCCTTTTGGCCTGTTTCTTTGTGTTGTATCTGCCTCCCCTTTGGGGTGCCCCCGCTCTTTTGAGGTATGGATCAGAGGACTCCAGTGCCTCCTAGTGGCTGATGGAGGGGGGATCAGTCACTTGAAGGCCAGGTAGATTTAGGGTAAGCTAGGTGTTTTCAGCAGAAATCTGGACTGCCATCTCCAGGACCCATTTCTGCCTGCTGATACCCTGAGGTTCTGTCTGAGTTGTCAGCATTGGGTCTGTGCCCCCGGCCTCCTCAGCGGAAACCTGTCCTTCCCCTGTCCTCCGTTAGAATCCCAGGCCTCCTGTGGCACTTGGCACAGCCTGATGGCATATTAATTAGCTAATTTATTCAGTCAGCAGTTACTGGGTGAGTCCACTCCAACCAGTTCCTCCTGTGCTGTTGGAGAGTGTGGGCCGTTTTTATCTTCCAGGAGATGGCGCCAGGGGAGTAGCTAGACAGCCCGGGCCCCTGATTTACCGAGTGGGGGGGATTTTGAGAGCCCTACAAAGTGATGGGCCCTCTGAATTTGTCATGGTATCTATGCACCTCCAACACCCTTGGGTGGCACTGTTCAGGGGCGTGAGATTGAGAGGTGTATTGGGAGTTTATGCACTAGCCTACTCATCCTGAAATCAACCCGCAGGCAGACAGACAGGGAAATGGGCTGGCTAGACAGCTACCATCACTGTCCTCCTCTAAAGTTTTTACAAACACCATCCTTAACTGGAGAGATGGATGGAGAGATGAAGAGATGAAGAAATGCTTTTGTTCCTCCAGCAGGCTCCATCTACTTTGTTCTGGTATCTTCTCTTTCAGCTAATGAAGTACTTCTTTGTTTTTCCAAGTCAAACCCACTTCTCTTTCTGTCAGGCACACAAAGCCCAGCAGCTGGATGCGTACAAAGCCATTTTTACAAGTTTAAGATTGGTGAAAGATGTTTTTTCCCCAAAATATCTATTAGTGAAAAGCTGTAGGTGGATCAGGATTGTGAACAATGTGAACAAAGGCAGCGCAGACTGGCTGATTCACTGCACACGTTCCTCTGTCACCCATAAAGATTTGCGCTTCATCTTGTATTTTCAAGCTGATTTTTAATCAGGGAAATTGGATGATTCTCATAGCAGGACAGGTGGACTGCTTTCCCCACTGCTGTGCCCAGCAAGAACCAGACCAAAGCAGGCCAAAGCCGGCTAAATGCGTTTTTCATAGCAACCAGGAAGATGGACATCCTGGCAGGCATGTGAATGAACAGCTATTAGTGGCCTTCTCACTTTGCGAGGACCCTGTGTGTGTGCTGTTTACTCTTCCTGCTCTCCACGGTGTTTCTTTGGAATTATTTCGGAGAAATTGAGAAGTATCCATGACATTGGTTTTATGTAATCTTTGTGTTTTGCCCGCGGGTGTCATCTTCGCATGATGAGTCATCAATAAAAGTTTAAATTCTTAATGCCTGTGTTTGTTTCAATCACTGTGCTGGAGAAACATCCATTGAGAGGCAAGGTGTGTTGTGCTGGTTTTGAATTGCGTTTGTGTATAAAAATGGATCCCGGAGAATGAATGTTAGGCTTCAGGCAGCGCACAGTAAATGAGGGTGCACTCTGTTGTGTTGTGTTGTGTTGTGAATGCCCTGACCTTGCAGTACACACTGAATCCACACACTTTAAACCCTTTAAACCAGTCACCTTCTGCGCAGCTGTCCAAAAGGAGCTGCCCTGGACCTCCAAGAGTCCCAAGTCACCTCTAGGCTTCCTTAATAATCCACCTTTCTTGACCTCCTGTGCAGGCTTTCTGGTGGATTCTGCTCTCGCCTGAGCGGTATCACCCAGAGCACAACCCCCTCCCCAGTTACACACACACCATCCACTGGGATGGATTTTTCCCAGTGGGTCACCGCATGAGGTCAGTGAGTCATTTGGAGATGAGATGTCTCACTCTGTTTGCTGTGGTCTGTGTTGGTCCCTGCAGTCACATGACGTTAACTTTGCTGACGTTCGTTGGGCCTGTTGAGACAGATGACAGGAGGGAACAATGGGGACTCTTAACCTGTTGACCCCCCCCCGCCAGACTCTCTCAGGCCTCAAGGATGTGTGCTGATCTCAGAAGGAATCCTGCCCCCAGCTTCTGCCCCCAGTTCCTTGCCCTCTTGCTGGCTGTTTTTCATGCTCCTGCTCCAACGTGACGCAGTAGAGCTTCTCCTGAAACCCAGGAGCCCCAGACATCTGCATGGGACTGTGCTCGTCCCCCTCTTTATGTTTTTATCTGGGGCTTAAATGCTGACCCGTGCTTCTCTGTGGCTCCCGCCTATGTGGCGATCCGGACGGCTCCGTTCAGCTGGTCAGCGGTTCCTCCGTGATGATTTGAGATGCATCTGGTCCGGCTGGGTTCTGCTTAGTGTAAGCATGGAAGAAACAAGGATTACACTAATTTACACTACTTTATCTCTAACACGTGAACAATGTAACTAAATGGGCCCAAAGCAGAGGGTCATCTGATCACCATACACTGGCTTCTGGTTGCTTTTCACATTTTGACATTTGACTAAATTTATGGCCATGGCAGCTGGTTTTTTATTTATGAGGCTTCCTGCTTCGTCGGCGGATAATTGGCTGGTGTGAGGAACCTCAGTAATGAGACATGGCAGACAGCTGGGACAATATTTGCCTGGCAGGGTGACAGTCGTTAGGATGCGGCGAGCGTGACAGCCAGCTGGGACAGGGGGCACTGCTCTTCCAGCTTTGGAATCCCACAGGGGGGTGTGCTGTTGTACCACCTCTGGACGTGTGAGGAGGCTAAAGGTTGGCCGGCACATTTTACCTGACTGCTCCCCTAATTTGGGGGTGTGTGTGGCTCCACAGGTTAGGATATTTTGCCTGTGATCGGAAGGTTACTGGTTCAGATCCCATGGGCAGTAGAGTAAAGTTATCACTGGGCCCCTGAGCATGGACCTTAACCATAATCAAAATTGTATGTCACCTTGTCTGAAAGTGTCTGCTAAATTATTATGTGTTATGCGATGAAGATAAATTAAGGTGAATCTAAACGATTGAACTTCAGGTGTGTGTTAAAATGACTGTGGGGTTGAGCCAGGAGGGAAGCTGGGTGGTGATGATCTGTCTGATTTAAGGGTACAACAGCATGTACCCTTGTAGGATTTCACAGCACTGTTCTGGAACCTTTACATGCTAATGAGCCATGTTCGTCCACACAGGTCCTTTGCCTTCCATGCAGCTACAGGCCCTAAAACACAGTTTGCCTCATTTTTCCCCTCTTGTGAGATGGATTCACAGGCGGTCAGCATGCGCAAATGGCTGGCCCGATGTCAGAGGGCCGCGTCGCCGCATGCCACTTAATGAGAGGCTGACATGGCGATTACACGCTGCAGCCTCCCCGACGATACGCCCAGCCCCGACCGCCATCGCCGCCTGTCAGTCCACATCTCCTAATTGCTAGTTTGGACTCCTCACCGGTGAGAGCGGATTCCTCTCCCGAACCCTGACTTATAATTAAACCATGTTTCTGCTCGGGGGGGGGGGTCTTGCGTAAGCCGCCATAGGAGGCCTGTCATTACGCTGTTTGCATGCAGCACTGGCAGTATCTCAGTGAGCATAGTGGGTAAACATGCAGAAAGCCCTTTTACCTTTTGCTTGACTCTCCTATGTTGGAGCGTCCTCTCCTCCATTTCAGTGCTTCGCATACAACGGGGGGGGCAATTTTTGCTTATGCTGTGCTGTGTTAACCAGCCTGTTGGCCACTGTCTGACTCATCCTGACTAGGCTGGGGCTCCTGGTCAGCCCTGCGGGGGGCTCTGGGAGGGGGCTGGGCACCGGGGGGTCGCTCAGCTTGCTGCCACGTTAGCGGGCAGTGCTGATGCCTGCTGACGTGCTCCAGAGGGGTGCGGGTAGGGGCTCCCCCACATGCTGGCGGTATGCAGGGCCTAGCAAGGCCCAGTGAATCAGTACCTGTAGGGAGGGCAGGCTTGACCTGGAATGGAAATTCTGTGTGGGTGAACGGGGGACTGAGCCCGGGAGGGCAGGCGGGGTGGGGAGGGGGGGCATATTTGTACACACAGTCTGTATCTGTACTGCACACCTGGCGTGGGGAAGGGAGGCTGTGCTGCTGTGATGTAGAAGCATGGCTGTGCCGTGGCTTCAATCATGAATGGTGCGCTGTGCACTGGGCCTGTTTGCACAGCTGGTCATTTTCCTGGGACATGTCCAGGGGCCGTGTCTGTCCTGTGGTCAGCCACACTGGGATGGGGGGGGGAGGGCGTGGGGCTCTGCTCAGCGGTAGTCGCCCCCGCCTTCACCTGAACCCCCTGGCGACGTCACCCCTCACAGCGTACCAGGGAACGCGTCTGGCAAGATTTGCAAAATGGGCCGCCACTGCCGTGGTAACAACTCCGGCGCATTCCCTCCCAAGTGGGGCCCCTCACTCCATGAACTCATTTGCATTGCAAAAAATCACCACCCCCCCTCCCAGACAGGAGGACCTGTCAGGGCAGTGGGGTGCGGGCAAGCAACGTCCGTGCATCTCCGCGCCTTTCCGGGCCGTTCTGCTGGATGTGGAGAGTGTAGAGGATATGATTCTGCGCTTTTGTCGACTGGCTTGCGCCTCAACCCAGTTGGGCTGGAGTGCAGCTGTCAGAGAACATCATCCTTGCTGGGGGGGCCTGCCCTGCCTGCCCTGCCTGCCCCTTCCCTCTGCTGTTTGGAAGTGCTTCAGTGCGTCAGTGCCTCTCAGAGCCGCCTGGTTTCTCATTCAGGTGCCCCCGACCCCCGCTCTCCGGCTGTGTGAGTGAGGTTGCAGGTTCGACTTTGCTGTTTGCAGCATTTTGTGTCCTCCAGCTGGTTTATAAAGGATTGGAAAACCAACCCCCCCCCGCTGGACACCCCTATGCTGCATTCCCCACTGCTGTCCTCCAGTCCTGTGCCGGATTTGGCAGCCCTTCCCGACAGCGTCCTTCACATCTCGTCTTAGTGCTTAGTGAGCTTGTCCACCAGCCTTCAGAAAATGGGATAGCAAAACTGTATTTGGGGGGCTGGTCTGCACTGTAGAGACGGACTGAGCACCATTTCCTGACTCCTAACATTTGCTCGCCACTACCTCATGGTGTTCTGACCCTGCTCGGACATTATAGTACCGCCCCCTGAAGTTCCAGTCCCTACCACACCATAAGAACGTTGCCTGCCAAGAGTTTTGACCTCTCCACACCATCAGAGTACCACCTCCTGGAGCTCTGGCTACAGCCCACACCATTCAGGCACACTGGCGTTGAGAGGTGTCCTGAAGGAAGCTGTATTTACTTAAGGATTGGGAAGCTCTGCACATGGGCAGTGGAGTCTCCCATGGTGTGTGAGCAGATGGAGGCAGTGCAATAGCCCCCCCTCCCCCATTGTCCTCATCTATCCCCCACCCCCTGCTGTCCCTCTCTCTACTTCCAGTCTATCGCCTCTCTCTGGCCTGGCAGGGAAGTACAGGTGTGAGAGAGGTGAGTCCACCTGGCGCCCCTACACCTTTGCGCTGCCAGCTCACAGAATCTGTGCGGCGGCACAATCCATGTGGCGTCCTCCTCTCCCGGCCGCAGTGTGATCGCGGACCATGACCGAGGCTATCTCCCGCAGGGGCCGTCTGCCTGCAGGGGCCGTCCGCCTGCAGGGGCCCGTCTGCTTTCCATGTGCTTTTTCACTGCAGAGCATCCCAAAAAAACACAGCACTCTGCCCTGAGCTGAGGTAGCACCAGGATGCATGATGGGGACTGTGTGTGTGTGTGTGTATACAGGTTTTGCCAAGAGCAAATCCTCAAAAACACGGCTAGTGAGGCTAGCGTTTTTTCAGTCCTCACTACTTTCATTTCAGAAAAATCTGTGAATACAATCAAAAAAGTAAAAATCCGAAAGTCATGTATGGTTACTTATGGTTAAGATTAGGGCTAGGCTGAAGTTAAGGGTGTTGTGACTGGGGCTAGGGTTTTTCCCATAGAAATGAATGGACATGCTCACTAAGGAATACAAATTTGTGTGTGTGTGTGTTTAATTACCTTGAGCATCTACCTAGGGGGGCGCATAAACTGAGAACCCTCAGTAAATTTATTCTGAATTGAGGGAAATCATCTACTAAACCAGTTCATGTCAGGTTAAATGGGTACAATGTAGGATACCAATGCTCTAATATCCATTGTTACTCATGTATGTACAACATACATGATACATACAACATACATACATGAGTAACAACATTTACATTTACAGCATTTGGCCCATAGCCAGACCGACTTATATAAGTGCTTCAAGACCCCATGATGAATTTTTCTGATACTGGTTCAATGAAACCCAGGCAATGAATACCATCTATCTAATAGAAAAGAGTTCAGAGTATAATACCAGAAGGGCTAATCCAGATATTTCTGAAAGACTCAGCTATTCGGACTAGGAGGAGTTCGTTCCACCAACTAGGTGCCAGAACAGAGAAGAGCCTAGATGCATGTCTTCCTTTTACCTTGAGAGGTGGTGGGACCAGTCGAGCAGTGCTGGAGTATCCGAGAGGTCGTGGTGCAGTGCGGGGTGTGATGAGATCTTTTTGGTAGGGTGGTGCTGGACCATTTTTGGCTTTGTATGCGAGCATCAGTGTTTTGAATCCGATGTGGGCAGCTACAGGAAGCCAGTGGAGGGAGCATAACAAAGGAGTGGTATGGAAGAACTTGGGAAGGTTGAAAACAAGTCAAGCAATGACATTCTGAATCATTTGGAGAGGACGAATGTCACTCAGTGGCAAACCCGCTAGGAGCGAGTTGTAGTAGTCAAGGCAGGCGATGACGAGGGATTGAACGAGTATCTGGGTCGCCTGTGTGGAAAGAAATGGATGTATCCTTCTGATATTGAACAGGAGAAACCAACATGAGTGAGAAAGGTTAGCAATATGTGAGGAAAAGGACAGGAGATTGTCCATGGTAAGCCGGAGGTTGCGTGCAGTAACTGAAGGACAGATCAGTGAGTTGTCAAGAGAGATCGCAAAGTCCTGGTGGGGGGATGAGTCATCTGGGATGAAAAGCAGTTCTGTTTTACTAGGGTTGAGTGAAACACTGGGAACTCAGCATCCAAAATGCCAGCAAGTGCCGTGAAGCTGAGAGGAAGCATCTCTTTGGAACCCATGTTTCTGTCTCGGGGGTAATTATACGTTGATTTTCCTGACTGGCACCTTCAGGTTCATCAGATGAGGTTCAGGGCTCTTCTCCCAGCTAACGTCAAATGGCAACACTGTGAATTCCTTGGTTTAATGAAGCCTCTAAGTCACACTTTATGGGCCTCACATTGCAGAAATGGAACTGCTGTCTGCTTCAGGCTCGATGACTCCCACTACAGCCAAGTCAGTACAGGTGAACGCGGGTCACTGGGGGTGACAAGGTCACAGCGCGGCAGGTGGGCTTGGCAGTGGGCGGTGTGCTGTGTGGAGGCAGGCTGCTCGCTAATTACCTGAGGGGGACGATGGCGATGCAGGGGTGCCCGGCCCAGCCAGAGGCTCGCCTGTGCCAGCTCCGGTGTTAATGGGTTTGGCCCAGCCCACAGAGGGCATGCCATAGACCAGCCAGAGGACTGAATTCACACACCGGCAGCCCAGCTCCACACCTTGCTGTGGAAGGGGTCACAGGTTCGAGACCAGCTGGGGGTCTGGCTGGCAGCGTTGGTAATCATGTGTAAATGGGAGTTTTTCTGAGGGACACAGGTGACGGGGTAGCTGTGATGAAGGTGCAGTCGTTAATGGCCCGCTTCTTTAGACGATTCGCTCTTGGTCTGCTCTGACCCACAGGAATCGTTCTCTGAATGTGGGCCACTTCAGGTCAGATTGCCCCACGCGACCTGTGATTCACAGAGCACAGCCCCGGTTCACCCACCCCATGTGGCACGTCATTCCACTTCCACTATCATCCCCCCAGATGCTTGTAGGTGGCTCTATGCCCCCACATACACCATTAATGAGCTTTGGACTGTGAGAACCAGCCTGGTCCAGCCTGACTGCTTGGCTGGGGAGGGGGGCAGCGGGATTCTGGGGGTTCTGCCTTGGCTGCATCCATTATGAGTCACTTGCCGCCAAACCACTGCGCCTCAGAAATGAAAGCCTTTGTCAGCCCCTGACCTGTGGCTCTCTAATGGATGGTGCTGTCCCAGAATTCAGTAGGAGCAGCTTCTGTGTGGCGAGGATTTGGGGGTGGGGGTAGAGAGTAATAGGGAAAGAGGGGGAAGTATTGGAAGGTTGTTGCTTAAGGCAGGTCAATGAAGCAGATGGAGCCACTGTGCCACTCCGAGGGATGGCTGGAGCTGAGCCTGCACCTCCACCTTGCTCCCCTTTCTCTACGTGTAATAAGGCACTTAGGACTCTAGTTAAACACCACTTTTTTCCAGAGCCATGCTCTGTGTGCAGGAAAGCAGACTGGCAGTTACCCTCTCCTGCCTTCTTCTATCCTGGGATGAAGAGTCGGTCACACCCCCCTTAACAGGGCCCTGCCTCCCCTGAGCACCTCACTCAATATAAATACTCCACCCCTTAACAGGGCCCTGCCTTCCCTGAGCACCTCCCTCCATATAAATTGGTCCTTTCCTCCTATACTATGAGCTCCACCCTTCTTAATCCAAACACCACCTCTCCCAGAGTTTTGCCCTTTCTTAGAGTTCTCTCGATGGAGGTCTGTTCATGACAGATTAAGGAGAACCCCCCCCCATGTGGCTGATAATCAGAGGGGCTCTTGATTATTTGTGGTGTTAATAATATGCTTCTCAGTCATGCCAGTGACACAGTACAGTGAATGTTTGCTCTGTATGCCCCAGCTGGCTGACACTCCTACCAGCCTGCACACCCTGCTCTGATGGCTGAGCGCATGTTTCACCTGGCATAGCAGCTTAGGGCTGGGATAGCTGGCACTGAGTGTGTGTGAATGTGTGGAGTGGGGAGTGATCGTTACATTACTACTGCTGCATTTTTACTACATGTGTGTTTGAGAGAGATAGTGGGTGTGTGTCTGTAATGGGGCACAGAGTTACTATGTGACAGAGAGAGAGGATAAAGTGAGTGTGATGGAGAAAGAGAGAGGGGATGCAATGAGTGATATAGAAAGAAAGGATGGACTGAGTATGATAGCTTGGTAGAGAAGATGGAGTGAGTGTGATAGCAAGGGAGAGAGGATAGAGGGAGTGATAAAGAGGGAGAGAAGATGGAGTGAGTGTGATAAAGAGAGGACAAAGTGAGTGTGAAAAGGAGGCAGAGAGGATGGAGTGAGTGGTAAAGAGGGAGAGGATCGAGTGAGTGTGATAGCAAGGGAGAGAGGATAGAGTGAGTGATAGAGAGGCAGAGAGGAAGGAGTGAGTGTGTTAGAGTGGCAGAGAGGATGGAATGAGTGATAGGGAGGGAGGATGAAGTGAGTGTGATAGAGAGGACAAAATGAGTGGGGATAGAGAGGGAAAAAAGTGTGTTAATGACGGTTGGATGAGTGATATGGAGAGGGAGGGAGGATTGAGTGAATGAAATATAGAGAGAGGACAGAGTGTGATATGGAAAGAGAGAGTATGGAGTGAGTGTCATAGAAAGAGAGAAGCCCCCCCCCCCCGCCCCCCGCATGCCTGAGGTAGCCTCTGACGTGGGTGGAGGAGGAGCAGAGGGGTACTCTGTGTGAGGGAAGCAGGATTGCATGCGAGTGGCTGCGTGAGAGAGAGAGCGGCGCGGTGCAGACCCAGCAGCAGCGTGCAAGACCCTGACACAGCCCCTGGCCCACCGGCCCGGTGGAGCACCGCACGGATGGGTAGGACTCCCTTTGCTCTTCTCTGTTTGTTCTGGCCCGGTTCTGCTCTGAGTCTGACTGTGCGTGAAGGCACTGCTTTCATGAATGGCACTGAGAGTGACTGAGCCACGTTGTGTGAATGTATAAGTGGCCGACGCGGCTGGGGACAGGGTGTGTGTGTGTGTGTGTGTGTGCGTCTGTGTGTGAGGATCTGCTCTGCGGGGGTGTGTGCTCTCCCAGCCTGGCTGAGGCGTTAGGACACAGGTTTGGTTGTGGGTATGTATGTCTGTGTCTATTAGTGTGTTTCTATCTGTGTGTGGTTGTGTGTTAGTGTGTCTGTGTGCATGTCCACACCCTGCCCCAGTGCCTGGCAGATATCCAGGGTATCAAGAGTCCTTGGCTTCATGGCTACTGTGTGTCCTATCTGACTCAGGTTCCTGCAGCCTATAATAAGCATGCTTTTCTCGGGACAGAAGTACAGTATGGCCCCTGCTCCAGAGCACAGCTTTCTTGCTCATAAGCGCTTTAGCGCTGCTCTCTGAATGAATGACTCAGTCACCATTCAGAGGGGGGCAGGGCCTCTACACACAGGATGACATCACTCTGCTGGCTGGAGGGGGCTGTTTCTGTCAGGTTATGAGGTGCAACGCTTGCCGTTTATGGACGGTCATGTGATCGGTGGTCCTGGGGTCAGTCATGTGATCGGTAACAGTACGGTTGGTCATGCATGTGCTGCAGGGTTCCTGCTTTCTGTCCGTTTTCCGTCGGCAATGCGGGGCAGCCTCTGAGAAACTGAGCGTGCTTACTCAGATGACAGTGGGCTGCTGTCATCTGGATAGTATCTTGGCACATGGGAGGTGTGTCCGTGATCTTTATGGAGATGCACCACCGGTCCCTGTGGTGGGCGGGGTGGGGGGGCTCTCCAAATACATTACGGCACCGGCTGTCACTGATCACACTGAAGGCATGGAGGTTTCCATCCGATCGGAACCCGGAGCTGTGCACAGTGGTGGTTTTGTGTGTCTACGTATGTGAATGTGTGTGTCTCTGTGTGCTGCAAACACCCTGCCTGCAGATGCTCTCTCTGCCGGTTGAGGATGTTTCAAATGGCAATTGGACCCCTCATGGTGAGACCTGACCTCCCAAAGAAATACACATACAGACAGACAGATACAAACAGCTGTACACACACACGCCGTGAGAGCTACATACACTAAGGGCGCTTTTCCACTGGCAACAGGAACCGAGCTGAACCCAACCCGTACAGCGAAGTATGTGAGCCATACCCATCCTGTACCCAAGCTGACATGGCCCTGCTAGAAAGTGTGACTAAATCAAGCAGGTTATATCATCCCCATCTTATCTGGTCGAAATGCACGGAGATCCCGATGATCAGCATCTACAGTATATATGCCATATTCTATGTATTATGCTGGTCAATACTGGAATTGTTACTGACCTAAAAAGATCCTAATCTGTAGTACCTTAGTGTGCTGAACATGAGTATGGCCATGAAAAAATGTTAATGGCTCTCAATTTGAATATATTTCATATAGTTTCATATATAGAGAGAAAAATGTTGGAGAGAGGAATATCCTAGGTTTGATGAAGATCTTCGTGACAGCCATGGACTGGATTTTGCCAACTTTCAGACACCTGCATGAAAAATTCCCTCAACTCAGCAAGGCAAAGATTGAAATTGTGGGTTCTCAGATTCTGGAGCTCTTTAAAGATGACCGGTTCAACTACCTGCTGCAGGGTGATGCGAAACCAGCATGAAATGCTTGTCGCCTAGTCTGCAAACTTTCTTGGGAATGTTAGGGCAGAAAACTACAAGGAACTAGTAGAAGACATGCTGATGCAGTATCAGAAACTCGCCTGCAATATGTCTCTAAAGATCCACTTCCTTCATTTCCATCTGGATTTCTTTCTTGACCGCGTAGTATGGTTAGCGATGAACATGGCGAACGTTTTCATCAAGATATTGCAACAATGGAACAAAGATACCAGGGAAAATGGTCCATTACCATGCTGGCTGACTACTGCTGGACACTCTCCAGAGATACTCCCGAACAGCTGTGCAAGAGTCAGGCAAAGAAATCTAAGAAGTAGTCTATGACTCGATTTTTTTTACAGGTATTAACCGTAGGCCTATTACTATCAGCATGCATTTCGCGATGTAAACAATAATTATTGCAGATTACAAAAAAACTAGAGCCAATTTAGCATTTTGACTGTCATATTCATGTTGAGCACATAAGAAAAGACTGAATTTTATTTCGGTAACAGGACTTTTGTAAAAATTTGTTAACCAGTGATTTATTAATTAGTAGTATCACACATCACGATGTATTAATGCATTCCCATTAACTCGTAACCTGAACATTTTCAGCCTCATACTTGAAGTACTATTGACAGGGGTTGACATAAGTGACATGAGTACACATGGGCGGGATCAATAGTAAAATGCATGGCAGCTTTCAGTCTTCATGGCGCAAAAGCGTACCTAATTTGAGAAAGTTTTTTTTTACTATTGATCCCGCCCATGCGAGTAAAACTGCCACACATTTTACTATTTATCTCAACCCCTGACTATAGAACAGCTGAATGGCATGGACTTGTAATGCAAATGTACACAAGCAATTGCTAATTCCGCTAACCGTGCTGTAACTAGTCTTTTTCACGGTACGATGCGGGTATTGGTCAGATCCTGTATGCCAGTGGAAAAGTGTCATAACAGAGCCTAATTCACAGCTTTCATTCACTGACAGCCAAAGGTGGTACTGACATGCAATGACAGAGCAGGTGTCTGTCTGTCCCTGTGTATGTCTGTTCCTGTGTAAGTGTGTGTTTGTGTCTCTGTGAACCCATCGCAGTGCTGGCACACATGCTAGTGGGCAGTTGCTTTCCCTAATGAGCATGTTTGTTTACTCCTGGTGGTTTGTTGTTGCCTGTATTAGGGTCCCTGTTCTGCTGGGGTTGCAGGGAGGTGACCTGGGCTCAGGGTAGAGGAAGGGGTCAGCCTGAAAGACAGTACCGGCTGCAGACCCTCTGGTTGGCACCTTTGTTCCTGTGTGTGCAGCCGTCCAGCGACGGATACCATATTATCCCATAATCACAGTCACAAGCCTGGATTAAAAATAAGGGGTGTGGCTTTGCTTTAGAATATGTGACATGGTCTTGTTGCATTGGATATTTAAATAGGGGTCCTGGCATTGCTGTACAGTCTAATTAAATGAAGGGGCGTGGCTGTGTTGCATGGTGTACTTATATGAGGGGGCATGCCTTTGCTGAACGGTATAATTGGCTTTGCTGTATAATGTATTTGCACGTGGAGGTGTAGAATTGCTGTACAGTGTGTTTACATGCTAGAGTGTGGCTTTGCTGCGCATCTAATTAAATTTGGCAACAAAGCTTTGTGGTTTGTGGTTTTGCTGAATAGTGTATTTAAATGAAGGGATGTGGTTTTGCTGCACAGTATGTTCAAAAGTGGGAGCAAGGTTTTGAGTCATAGTGTATCTAAAATTAAGGGGCGTGGCCTTGCTGCACAGTATATTTAAAAGCGGGGGCATGGTTTTGCTGCACAGTGTATTTAAATTAAGGGGCGTGACCTTGCTGCAAAGTGTATTTAACCCCTGTCCCGTGTTTGGGGTCAGTCTGACCCCAGAGCATCATTAAACCGTAGGGAAATTTCACATGGGGAAATTTTCACGGGAAAAGGGTTAAATGCGGGGGCATGGTTCTGCTGCATAGTGTATTTAAATTAAGGGGTGTGGCCTTGCTGCACAGTATATTTAAATGCAGGGGCATGGTTTTGCTGCATAGTGTATTTAAATTAAGGGGTGTGGCCTTGCTGCACATTGTATTTAAATGAGTTGTTCAAGCAGCTACACCAGCACGCTTTATCTGTGTGTGGCACTGGGAGCTGAAACTCAGCCCTTCACTAACATGCCTGGCCTTCTGCTGCAGTTGGTAACCTCGTAAATAAATAACTCCCTGTCCTGCTGTTTGCTTAAGTGAAACGTGAGGCTGGGGGTGGGGGGGGGGTGTTAATTTTGGCGCATTTCCTGTCCAGCGGGACTCAGGGAGGAGGCAGGGAGAGCACCCCTGTCCCTCTGGTCTGCTTCAATGGCCCCTTTGTGGGTCAGGCCCCAATGCACAGCATGATTGGATTGAGTTATCGGAGCCGGATGAAAAGCGAGTTTCTGTCAGCTGACATAAGAGAGCTCATCAGGAAGTTTCTGTCCCGTGCGGTTCATTCCGGGTCAGCACCATTCCCCTGCGCCTGCCTCCCACCCACACTGTGAGATTGCTTTCACGGCAAATGCTCAGTGTGTGGATCGCTCCTACGTGTGAGAGGCACTCTGTACCGTGTTGGGTGCAGTATCCCGTGGCTGTTGCTGTCCCTGCCATCTGTCCCACCATGACCCCCTTCTCTTGTGTGGCTCCACGCCACATTCATCTTGCCCATGGATCCTCCTACCTTCCACTTCCTATTCCAGTGATGCCTTTGAGCCTGTAATCAGACTGGGTAGCAAACACAGACTGCTTAGCCTCACACAGTCAGTCAAAGGAGCGTGATGTCAGTGTTATAGGGCCGCACTGACTGAGGGTTGGGCTGTTTGCGCAGAGTTTGCCGTCACTGCCCAGAATAGCGCTGCCTGTCCTTGAGGGTCTGATCCTTTGTTTGTGCCAGATACAAACGTCACCAGGGCCCCTCATGCTGTGAAAAAGTCTAGAAAAGCCGTATGTGACCTAGGAGTGTGGGCTGAGGCCAGTGGAGGGCCTCAAGCCTGGGCATTTCCTGCTAGGTGCGAACCAGCAGTAGAGGCCTTTTTCCCCAGGCTGTCTTTACCTGTGGACCTTGAAGTTTCTGATTCAGCAGCTTTCACTCTAGAATGGCTGTAATGCATAGGTGGTTCTTCTCTGTGGGCTAGTAATTAATAAATAACCCCCCTCCCCTCCTCCACTCTCCAGTGGATGTGAGCTCAGCTCTGGCTTTGCGGGGAGCCACTATGGACCTGCACGTGGACCAGCCTCTGAGTCAGGCCGTGAGCGAGGCTGGGAGCCAGGGAGTGAGCCCAGGCATGGCCCCGGCCAACATCGAGCTGTGTGACCAGCGGAGGCTGCAGCAGGACCTGCAGGCCCTGAAGCAGAAGCAGGAGGTGCAGCGCCGGCTACTCATCGCCGAGTTCCAGCGGCAGCATGAGCAGCTGTCTCGCCAGCACGAGGCACAGCTACAGGAGCATATAAAGGTGAGCCCGCCCCACTGTGCCCAGGCCCCAGCCAGCTCACCCTACAGCTCACACTGTACTCCTCACAAGCCCCGCCCCTCTCATGTAGCTCTGCCCCAGGCTCCACCCCTCTCGGCATGGAACACAGATTTACACACATTTTGCATCTGTATTTTACACCCCCCCCCCCACCAGGGTTTGACAGCCACTCCCCCTCAATTTTCTGACCTCAGTGTTTGCACTACTGAGTGGACTTCATCCTGAATTTTCTCTCGCCTACACAGATTTTCTAAGCTAAGTTAGAGCGAAGAGCAGTACAAACATACCTCCAAATTAGGCCCAATTAATCCCATTAAAGCCTGGTTCTGGCCAGTCGCTGGGAAATGCTCTGTTTAAATTCTCTGCATCTACATGCTGACTCAAAAAAACCCTGGCCAGCTGATCTCACAGTGCTCTTCGGGTTCTGGCGAGCCTGCTGGGGGCCAAGCCGGCTTGGGGCAGTGTGGTGGGCCCCTGTGATGCCCTGCGTCAGTGTAAAGTGACCAGCTGCCCGTTACCCAGTGAATACCAGAGCGTATGGCATTGTAACTGCATTTCTGCTCCCTCCCCTCCTGGCAGCAGCAGGAGCTCCTGGCCCTGAGGCACCAGCAGGAGCTGGTGGAGCTCCAGCGAAAAGTGGACCATCAGCGGCAGCAGGAGGAGGAGCTGGAGAGGGAGCAGAGGGAGCACAAGCTGCAGCAGCTGAAGAACAAGGAGCGCAGCCAGGAGAGTGAGTGTGGGGATTAGCTGTGGGGCGGGGCTCTGTCGTGTGGTTTACTGTATATGGGGCTAGGGCTACTGAGTGTGGGGATCATCTGAGGGGCGGAGCTCTGTCATGTGCCTTATATGGGGCTAGGGCTACTGAGTGTGGGGATTATCTGAGGGGCGGAGCTCTGTCATGTGCTTTATATGGGGCTAGGGCTACTGAGTGTGGGGGTGGGGACGTGGTGAGGGTGGGGTGGCCTGCTTCACCTGAGTGCGGTGTCCCCGAACCCAGGTGCTGTTGCCAGTACGGAGGTAAAGATGAAGCTGCAAGAGTTCGTGTTGAATAAGAAGATGGCCTTGGCCCAGAAGACACTCAGTTACTGCCCATCTGGGGACCCCCGCCTGTGGTACACGTGAGTATGTGCAGTCATGCGACAGACACATTGCGGTCAGACCACATCGCTGTGTGGTGAAAGACACAGTAAATGCCCATGTGACAGTGCCTCCTTTAGGTTACCTGTGGCTACATTTTGGGCTTAGCTGAGTTCATGTGTTTTTCACTGGGCTGTTTCATTCACATAGAAACACACACACACTGAGGGTGTTTTGCTGGAGGTGTTATGTGGGCTTTGATGAAATTGCACTGACTGGGGCCCATGTGAGGCTGGGGGGACTCAGGGGGTGGAACCTGCAAGTGTGTTATGAAAGAAGGGCCCAGCTGTCACCCAAGATGTCCCCCATCCATCCCCCATCAGGCACCTCTCTGCTCTCGTCCAGCCTATCAGGTGACTTTTTGCTCTTATCCAGCCAATCAGGTAATGCGTTGTCTCTGTTTTACTGTAGAAAGACCCAGCACAGCTCTCTAGACCAGAGCCCACCCCCTCAGAGAAGTTCGACAGCTGGCTATGCCCACCCGGTCTTGGGGCTGTACAACCCGAAAGATGACTTCCCGCTGCGGAAGACGGGTAGGGTCCTGGTGGTGGCGGGGGTGGGTCGGGGTGGGGGTGGGGGTGGATGAATTGGACATTCTGAGGGCAGGTCTTCTGAGAGGGTTTGTTTGATTGGCCCCCATGAAGAGGGAGTTAGTCGGTTGAAGAGTCAGGTGGAGAATTTAACGAAATAACTGCAATGGTTGAGTCAATTTGAGATAGGCCTGCTGATAGAGTTACAGTTAGTGGTGTTAAGTTACCATTGGTATATTTTAACAGTAGCAGTAGACTGGATTGCAGTTGCTTAAAATAACAGATGGATGATGGTCAGATATAATATTTACATTTCATTTACTTAGCAGACGCTTTTACAAAAACAAAAAAATGACGTGCATTATTTAATAAAGCAGGGTCAGAAGGGGGGTTTTTCCACCGCAGTAAGTACCGTACTTTTGGTACTTTCGGTACCTTAATAAAGTACCAAAAGTTCGGTACTTCTTTTCTGGACGATGTTGGATATTAAATCTAACATGGCATGTTATACACATGCATCTCTTACATCGCTAGTGAGTTACATTAAGATCATAGTTTTTCTTACTTTCAGTTTTGTACAGACATTTGTACAGACATAAAGTACCAAAAGTTCGGTACTTCGTTTGTGTTGGTTTTCCACTGCCGTAGAAACTAGTACTGGCGCTGAATAAAAGCACAACGTGAGGCGGGGCATTTTGTACTGAATTCGAAAAATGGCTGTAGTATACAGCTGGACGATGTTGGATATTAAATCTAACATGGCATGTTATGCACATGCAGTTCTTACATCGCTAGTGAGTTACATTACGATCATAGTTTTTCTTACTTTCAGTTTTGTACAGAAATTATGGATGGCACAGGGGGTTAATGGTTTGCTAAAACATTTTTCTTTGGCATAGGGAAAAAGCTTAGCTAACTTTGCAATTTTAATGATTATTCCTTGCATATATTATATTTATATCCAATATATGTTTTTAAAATCAGTTTAAAGTTTACCTCCGCTGCTTTTTCTTGGGAGCTGCATGCATTCTCTGAGACGATCATAATCATTCTCACCCTTGCTATTTAAATTACTCCAAGACAGGTTTGTGAGAAATTTATGTTAACTACTTTTTTAATTTGATGTTAACTAACGTATATATGTTTCAAGTTACGCCCCAAAGTACCAAAGTACCAAAGAAGTACCCCAACTGGTTTGGCACTTTCGGTACTTGAATTTTTGGTACTGGTACTCGACTGGAAGTCAATGGAAAAGCAAAAGTACCGTACCGAAAGTACCGAACTTCCTGCGGTGGAAAAGCGCCCATAGTCCCTGGAGCAATTTGGGTTTAAATGTCTTATTCATAGGTTCTTCGGGGAAATCACTCTACTGGCCCTTGAATTTGAACCAGCGACCTGCTGATCACAGTGCAGTGTCCTAACCTGCTGATGCAGACACACACCCTCACACATGTGCTCTGTGTAGCAGGGATGTGCAGGACAGCCAGCAGAATGAGCGATGTGATCTGCAGATATGCTGTTCACATGCTGGGTGATCTCTTTTATAAACACACTTCTTCCGACGCATGTGCAATGTTTATTTATGTAAATCGCCTCGAGAATTCACAACGAGGCCCCTCATTCTGACGCGGCGGCCTAGGTGTTGCTTCCATGGACTGGATTCAGCGCCCGGTGCTGCCCTTGGCCGCCGTCATTCAGTGATCACGGCGCTGAGTGTTCATGACTTCACTTGTGACGATGATCGGGGCTAGCGCCATGTTGCAGGTGAATGGAGCGATGGCACATGCTGGAATGTGCCAGGTCTGGTATGGCAGAGAGTCACCGAGCTGGGAGATTCTCACACCTTTGCATGTTCAGGGAACGGCTTTTACAGGGAAATATCTGCTGTGTGAGTCATGACTTCCTGTGCCCTTAATGACCCTGGAGCACCACAGGCTGGTCCCTGACCATGCGAGATTCCCTGCAGACATTTGGATGCGTAACGTCAGCCGTGAGATTAGGCAAACACAGACATGGAGTCTGCTGCACATGTAACAGTGATGAGCCCTCTGTTTCGGGCCAAGATTACGCTCCACATGCTGCCAAGCCTTAGGGTTTTGGCTCAATTTAAAATGTGCAGAGCCATGTGTCAGAGATCTAGGCTAGGGGATCATTTTAATCAGAATTTTGTCTCGGTGGAAGTTAGGAATCATTCATTCACAATCATTCACTATATTAAAAAGAAAGTGACCAGGAAGGTGGATTTAGTTCCTGAGTAAATAAAGCTTGCAGGTGACCTGATAGGGGCGGTCCTCAGGACCCAGCTTAGCGCATTATTGGCTGCCACGTGTGACTGACAGCGCTTCCGGCCTATGCCCTCAGCGTCAGAGCCCAACCTGAAGCTGCGCTCCCGGCTGAAGCAGAAGGTGGTGGAGAGGCGGAGCAGTCCTCTGCTGCGGCGCCGGAGAGATGGCCCCCTGGGCAGTGCCACCAAGCGACCGCTGGATGCAACTGGTGAGCTCATGCTGTGTCCAAGTCGGCCTTTTTGGAACTAGATCCAGTTGCCTTGGGAGTCCCGCACTATCCTGACAGATTGTTTCTGCTCCCCAGACTCAGCGTGTAACAGTGCCCCCGGATCTGGGCCAAGTTCCCCAAACAATAGCACAGAGAATGGCACAGCACTGTCGGTCCCCCCCCCAGAGGTAAACCCCCGCATCTCCATCACTCGGCTGTCTGCCTGTATGTGTTACTGGGGTTCTGACCCGGCTCTCTCCCCTTTATCCCAGCCCTCTTTGGCCCGCAGGCTGGCGAGCTGTGATACCCCCATGAGCCAACTTTCCCTGTACACGTCCCCCTCGCTGCCCAACATCACCCTGGGGCTGCCAGCCAGTGCCCCCTCCAGTGTGAGGACCGTTCCTGCATGTACACAGACACACACAGACACATAAACACACAGACAGACACAAGGGCACGCAAATACAGACACATCCAGTCTCATTTCCATCACATTTCCATCCAGGGCATTTAGCCTGCACTCTTATCCATGGTGCTTTGCGTTATTGCCATGGTGATATACAGAGCTCACAGTGTTACCTTTTTACATGTATTATTGTCATGGTCATTTACAGAGGTCACCATTTTACCTGTTTACATGCCAGACTATTTGCCTGATCGCTTAGTTTGTGTGCTGTGAGCAGGACATAGTGCTTATTTAAATGGGGCCTCGTTGCCCTCCTGCAGGCCATGACCTCTCCCTTCCTTGCGGGGGCTCACCTGACGTCCTACCTGGGTGCCTCAGTTCTGGAGCAGAACGGTGGCCCTGCCCACAATCCCCTGCTGCAGCACATGGTCTTGCTGGGGCCGTCTGGGGCACCAAACCCTGTGCTCACAGGTGGGTGCTGCCTGCTTTGACTTAGATTATGCAGTATAGAGGGTGCTATAGAGTATATTAGAGCAGTCTAATTGCTTCATTGCAATACCAGAGTCACAGTGAAACAACAACAGACTTTTTCACACTTTAGCTGCTAGGCTACCTGCTGACCAGTTTGTGTGGTGCACATGGTTAATAACACGGTCAGAGTGCATCTTCATACATAGTGACACAACCTTCCCATCATCCCTCTGTGTTTCAGGCCTTGGTGGCCTCCCCCTCCACAAACTGCAGCAACACCGGCCCCTGGGCCGCACGCAGTCAGCCCCCCTGCCCCAGAGTGCCCAGGCCCTGCAGCAGCTGGTGGTGCAACAGCAGCACCAGCACTTCCTGGAGAAGCACAAGCAGCAGCAATTGCACATTGGCAAGGTGGGATGGAGACGGGTCACAGGGGGTGGGACATAAGGGGAAGGAAAATCAGGAGGGTGGAAATGTAGGGGGAAGATAATCAGGTGGTCGGGGTCAAAAGGGGAGGGAAAGTGAGAGGGCAGAGCCATGAGGGGTGGGAAAGAGGGAAGGCGGGGTCATGAGGGGAGGGAAAGAGGGAGGGGGAGCCATGAGGGGAGGGAAAGCAGGAGGGTACGGCTACTAAGCAAGGGAAAGTGGGAGGGAAAATGGAAAGGCAGGGCTACAAAGGGAAAGAAAGCAGGTGGGTTTGGAAAGAAGGGGAAGGTAAGTGGGAAGGGGGGCAGAAGGGGTCAGGGAGGGAAAACGGAGGGTCGGGGGCACAGGGGGAGGGAAAATGGGTGATGCCGATTGAAGGGGAAGAAAAGCGGGAGGAGTGGGCCACAAGAGGGAAATCCGGAGACAGGGGACACAAGGGCAGGGAAAGTGGGTGAGTGGGCTTTCAAGGGGAGGGAAAATGGGTGGGTGGGGCTATGAGAGACGGGAAAGCAGGGGGCAGGGGTAGGGTGCACTGAAGGGTCCCTATCGGTTATGCTGGGCAGAGATTAGCTGTCTGGTTTCACTGGGAGTTTTATTGCCGTTTGTCTGTCGTTCACACCCAAGCACACATGTAGCATTAAACACCTGTAATGTAACTATAAGCAATCCCTTTAAAAAGGCAGGCTGTTTGGAGAACTGACTGATTGCTCTGACATCAGCACCATGCCTGGGCACCATGCTGCTGTTCCCGCAGCGATGGCAGCGACGTGATATCTCCTGGCCGGAGGGGAATTTGGCTGGAGGCCGTTTGTTTTTCCATGCTCCCAAGAGCCTTTAGGAAACCTCTCTGCTTTCAATGGATAAATCACTTTGCTTCTCTCATCCCCATGAGGAGAGTACGCTATTTGGAAGTGGCATGCTGTGTTTTTAGTTTGCAATAAACTTTATCTCCCTGAAGGTGCTGATATTGATCGTACGTTTACCCATGTGGCTCTGACCCTATACACATCTAGGTTGCGCTGCAGATTTCCTCTGTTTGTAATCTGCCACCTCAATGGCTCAGAAGCCGGGAGCCCCGGGGTGCATCTGTCTGCATTTCCAATGCTGCCCCCTGGTGGCCCATTATATGAAGTCCCACATAAAGACCTGTGTAGAGCTGGTAAACTGCTAGCTAACTAATTAATTAATTGCTTGATTAAAATTCAGCTACGCAATGAGTGAGAAGTTTTCAGAATAGCTCAATTTCCTCTAGATGCCGGGCAAAGCTGGCGATCCGAGTCGACAGCACCAGAGCCACCCGGAGGAGACGGAGGAGCAGCTGCTGGAACACCAGGCCGGACCCAGCCCAGAGCCACCGGCCCGGAGCGTTGCCATCAAGCAGGAGCCCCTGGAGGAGGCGGAAGAGGAGGAGGCTCGGTTACAGGGGGAAGAGCAACGGGAGCAGGAGCTGCTCTTCAAACAGGTCAGAGAAAGCAAGTTATCAGCTAAGGATCTGTGTTTGTGGGTATAGGCTGGTTTATACTCCACGCTTGTAATATATGCGGCTTGGTATGCTGTTGCTACACAAGCGGTGTTGCTCATTCTTGCATGCATAGTTTGCATAATTCAGGAAAATTCAAAGTTATGTCCACCAGGGGGCACCGCTAGAAAACCATCTTGCTCAGCTCCATCGTTTTCGGAGTTGTTTGTATCTGGTTGTGGCATGAAACGTTTTATACTCGGGGCCTCCACCGCGAGCTGCTGAGTCTGTCATACTGCTGAAGCATTCTTTATATTCTACCCACTGCTCCACTTCATATTAGTACTTTGCTCTGCCACATGTCGCTTTACTAGCTACGTCATGTTGGATGCATTAAATGTTCTTAGATATCTTGTAGTAGTTAGTATTTCATACTTAGTATTATGGCTCCATGATACTGGGGAAAAATGTTTTTTTTTGCAATAAATAAAATAAATCAATTTCTAATGAACACTATAACTTCAAACAGTAATGATAAAAATAATTATGATTTGCCCAGAAAGTGCATGCAGAGCTTAGAGTAAACTTTGAACTAATTTTAAGCATATACTAGATAATCTTGAAAAGGAATAGTCATTAAAATTGTAAAGCTTGCTAAGTTTTGTTTCATTTAACAGACATGTTCTAGTGAAACACCCCCACCCCTCTCGGCAAAGGTTATTAGCAAGATTTCTAAATACCGGAACTGCACTGGAAAATAACATTGTGTATAACAATAAATAAATAAAAATAAAATAAATAAATAAAAAGGTGACCATACTGCCCCAAAATTTTTGGTGATACTGCATCTTACATACACGTATCGTTAATTCCTCTACAGTAAGTACTGTGCAAAAGTCTTAGGCAGCCAAAGAAAATTATATTTAAATGATCTTCATGTTGATGTAAAACTATGAAGTTATGCCTGTCAAAGTGTGTGACCTTAGTCATTTGAAAACTTTTGCTTTATTCACCTAGTATTTTCAATAGCCATCTAGTACACCAATGTATTTTTTGACTCAACCACTAGCACACCTTGTGTAGGTAATCACTATTTCATTGACTTTTCAAACTAATCAATCAATTGAGTGATCTGGCAGTGAAATGTAATAAATACATGGAATGGCTGAGGTGCCCCTGAGGAGAGGTTTGGGAACCAAGGCATCAGTAAGAAGACTGGAGTACAGAAGAAATTCCTGGTAGTTTGTATTGTGTTATTCTACATTTGCCTATGTTATAATGTTAAATTCTAGTTTTGTTCTGAGTGAATATACAGTTACTACCCAGAAAAATAGCATTTCCTTTGACTGCCTAAGACTTTTGCACAGTACTGTAGGTGCACAAACGATGCATGGAATGCACGCAAATAATGCGTGGAGGCTATGATGCATAACTGAACACATTGCAAGCATTGAGTACAACCGGCCCTGTGTGTGTGTCTGTCTATTGTAATTATTATATTGTTGGGACCATATTTCCCCACAATGTGATGACCTGTACCTTTTTACGAAAGAAAAAAAAATAAGTACAGTGAGGAAGATAAGTATTTGAACACCCTGTGATTTTGCAAGTTCTCCCACTTAGAAATCATGGAGGGGTCTGAAATTCACATTGTACAGTAGGTGCATTCCCACTGCTGCTTGGCAATTGCCCCATAGCCCTTTCCAGCCTTGTGGTGGTCCGCAGTTTTGTCTCTGGTGTCTTTTGACAGCTCTTTGGTCTTGCCCATGGTAGTAGTTGGACAGTGTCTGACTGACTGTGGGGTGGACAGGTGCCTTTAAAGAGCTCAGACAGGTGCTACTAATTAAGATTACTAAGTGGAGTACAGGTGGACTTCTTAAAGGCAGAGTAACAGATATTTGAGAGCCAGATTTCTTGCTGATTGCCAGGTGTTCAAATACTTATGTGCAGCAGTGCAATACAAATAAATTCTTTACAAATCATACAATGTGATTTCCTGAATTTTTCACAGTGGGAATGCACCTACAATTTGAATTTCAGACCCCTCCATGATTTCTAAGTGTGTTCAAATACTTATGTTCCTCACTCTATAGCAATTCCTCAAAAAATGTCATTAGCGAAGTCATTTTTTTCGGTCCTTACTACTTCAGACTTCATTTTATACAAATCTGTGAATGCAATCAAAAAAATGCCAAAAGTCTTGCATTTTGTTTGTTTGTTGTATGGTTACGATTAGGGCTCGGTAGGGGTTAAGGATGCCGTGACTGGGATTAAGGTTTTTCCCATAGAAATGAATGGATGGTCCTCACTAACACAGGAATACAAATGTGTGTGTGTGTGTGTGTGAGACCACGTGTGTGTTTGTGTGAATCTACCTGTCTGTCTTTCTCTGTGTGTGTGTGCATGAGGGAGGATGGATTTATAAAAGATGATATTCAGCAGACACTCTTGACTGGTGATGACAGCACCTTCCAGAGCTGCTGTACTCAGATGCTGTTAGCGCCACCTGCTGGCTATGCCACTTACATGCACATTAGTGTTCTTTACAGAACACAGTCCCACCCACACACACTGGTCACTTTTATCTGCGATGGGCTGACGGACAGCTTTAGCGTGTGTGAATGCTGGTGCCAGGAATGCGCTGTATGACGGCGTTCCTCCTCCCTGTGACCCCCCCCCCCCCAGCAGCAGGCCCTGCTCCTGGAGCAGCAGAGGATAGCACAGCTGCGTAGCTACCAGGCCTGCATGGAGGCAACCGGCCTGGCACCCATTCTGGGCTCTCACCGCCCCCTGTCCCGGGCTCAGTCTTCACCCGCCTCTGCCCCTGCCTCTCTCCCCATGACTGAGACTCCGTCCACACCGCGTTTCACCACAGGTGAGCCCTTAACCTTTCACCCCGCCCCCCCCCAGAACAGCACAACAGGTTTATGCACCCAGCACAACTAACAGCAACAATAATAATAATAGAGTAAAGCAGACGGGGTGGCACAGTGGAGAGCCCGCTTGTGATGTTTTCTGGTTCCTGTGAAAGGCTCTCTGTATTTGCCGTCACATCTTTGTTTAAAGGAGCCTTCGCTGGCAGTTTGTTGAGGGTAACCTGTGCCTGACTCAATGCTGCCCCCTGGTGGTGATGCTGTGTGTGACCACTTCAAACTGGGTGTGTGTCCCCCCGCAGGGCTGGTGTACGACATGCTGATGCTCAAACACCAGTGTGTCTGCAGCAGCACCAGCAATCATCCTGAGCACGCAGGACGCATCCAGAGCATCTGGTCCCGGCTGCAGGAGACTGGCCTCCGTGCCAAATGCGAGGTATGGCCAGGAGCCCCGGCGGGGCCGCTTCCGGCATCTTCTCTTTCTGAATGACCTAGTGGCACAAGCTGCATATTTGCAAGGACCTCAGGCACATTTCGTCTGTTTCTGTTGGAAGCCGCCTTGTTCCGGTGTGTTTCCAGAAATCATATCCGCAGGAAAGCACACGGTTAGCACACTTTTTCCTGCCTTTGCCGGCCAAATGAGGGAAATATTATTGTGTCCTGCAGGGGATGCTGCCTCACTTTTCAAGTAGCTTCTCAAGCCATTCACCAAAAGCCTGTTTCTCAGATGGGGGGGGGGTGTCACATGGTGTTGGTTTGAAAATGATCTTGGGGATACGGGGAATGCCGTGTATCACAGTGTTCAGAACTCAGTGTATCCTGTTCAGAACTCCCCCCCCCCCCTCCTACTCGCATTGCTGCTGCAGGCCAGTTGCTGGGGGTGGGAATCTCACCCTGGGTGTAACTTTGTGTTCAGGCCACTGCGCTCAGGATCTAAACAATCCGGCAGCTTAAGAAAACCAGTGCCTTAAACTCAGCCCAGGGTCCAACTGAACCGTCCTCTGAGAATACGGGCTTGTACTGATGGATGAGAAAGTGATGTGACCCGCGTGACCCCATGTGACCCCATGTGACCCCCCCCCCCCCCCAGCACGTGAGGGGGAAGAAGGCTAGCCTGGCAGAACTACAGACAATCCACTCGGAGGCGCACACACTGCTGTACGGCACCAACCCGCTGCGGCATAAGCTGGATGGTAAGTGGCCACCTGTCTCTACCCCCCCAGTGATTGGCCCGGTTCCTTAACCACCGTGCCTTCTGCTGCCCCCGCAGGCCGACCGGCTCACAGCCGAGACAAGGCACAGCAGCATGCAAACACCCCTCCCACGGGAGCGGCGTGACCCTCTCGGCCAGTCAGGATCCCTCTCGATCCCAGATAGCCCCCCCATTCAGATGCTGTAACTTTTAATGGAGAATTTTACTGGGGTTACATTAACGCTGCTTGGGAAGGGCGGCTCCTATCTCCTCCCTCCACATCGCCCCCTGCAGGTGATGTGCTTGCTCAGACAGACACACTGTAACACCCCCTGCATCACTACATGCTATTTCCCCATGCTGAAGCCTAATTGCCCTGCTGAACCTATGTGTCCCCCCTCCTGCCAATAATACCTGACAATAACCCAGCTGTGTGGAAGCTGCCAGGTCACCTGGGTGGGGGAGGGCTGGGCTCACCTGCCTTCACACCTGTCCTTAACCCTCTGCTTGCTTGCCCCCCGCCCAGGTTTGGCGCCCCCCATCTTCATGAGGTTGCCCTGCGGCGGAGTCGGGGTGAGTGAGCTTCATTCACGGTCCCCCCACTTTGCTCAAATTCAGTGATAGTGTCCAGATGTTTGCCACTAAGATCCTGTACGTTATCAGGGGGAGCCAGGCTCTGTGTGGGAGGAGGGGCACCAGCACTGGTCACTTCGTGAGCCCTGTGCCCAAGGCCAGATTAGTGTGTGTGTGTATGTGGGGGGGGGGGGGTGCTGATCGATCACAGCCCACCTGCCATGACACTGTATCCCAGCTGTGTGAAAGTGCTGTTCTTAGCTTTTGCACGTTTTTTTATGGAAATGGGGCATAGCTGCCTCATAACACGAGTCTGTCAGACCTTTTGGCCTGGGTTTCATCAGCCCAACATGCTCCTTCAGCCTTTACCGAACCAGGACAGGCTGTGCTGCTCCCCCCCCCACTCTCTCCCAGCATGCACAGGGGCTTTTCTTTATTATGATTATGAGGTTTTGCATAAATATGTGTGTTACAGGTCGACAACGACACTTTCTGGAACGAGGTCCACTCGTCCAGCGCCGCCCGTTTGGCCGTGGGGTCCGTCACGGAGCTCGTCTTCAAGGTGGCGACCAGAGAGCTTAAGGTCAGTTCCAGTCCCAGTTCTCCTCCCAGTCCGTTACAGTCTAAGTGGCCTGTTAGCTGGAGTTGGGAGAATAACGTCTGCTCTTCCTGTTTACAGAATGGCTTTGCAGTAGTGCGCCCCCCAGGACACCACGCAGAGGACAGCACGCCCATGTAAGTCTGCTCCCCGGGACTCCAGCCCCCCACCCCCCAGCATTGACCGCCCCCTCGTACTGATCACCCTGTCCCCCCGTCTTCTTGCATTCCCCTTTGTCCCTCTCATCCCCCCATCCCCTGGCACTGATCACCCTGTCCCCCATCCCCCTATGCCCCCCCTGGTCTCCTCTGTCCCCCGTACCCCGCCCCACCCCTCTCTATCCCCGTCTGTCCCACAGGGGCTTCTGCTACTTTAACTCAGTGGCCATCGCAGCCCGACTCCTGAAACTGAGGCTTAATGTTGGTCGGATCCTCATCGTCGATTGGGTGGGTTCCTCTCCCAGCGCCGTCCTCGAGCATGTGGCCGCAGGCCTCCGGGCCTATAGGGGGCGCCGCTCAGGGCGCTCACACGTCTTGCTGTCAGTCAGAGAGCTTTTCTGCAGACATCTCCACAGGAGGGGACATTTCCCCTTCACAGAATTTCTAAACACTCCTGGCAACCCCCAGTTTTGCAGAATAAGTCCTGCTTTTAGCCCCTCCTTCGGATAAACCAGTAACAGTCAGGGCAGAATGGCGAGGGCTGTCATGTGACTCGAACCCCCCCACCCCCGTCTCCTCTTTCAGGATGTTCATCATGGTAACGGGACCCAGCAGGCATTCTACGATGACCCTAATGTTCTGTACATTTCCCTCCATCGCTACGATGATGGGAACTTCTTTCCTGGGAGTGGGGCTCCCGACGAGGTCAGTGAGGCGGGAAAAGCATCTCCACGAGTCTCGCACGACTCCAACCCGTACTCCAGCTATAACCCAGTGCCTCCCCCTGCAGGTGGGCAGTGGCCTGGGAGAGGGCTTCAACATAAACATGGCCTTTACCGGTGGTCTGGAGCCCCCCATGGGAGACGCAGAGTACCTGGCAGCATTCAGGTGAGGGCGGCACAGAGGCATTGTGGGTAGGTCTCGGGCAGGACAGCTATCGGAGCGAGACACGGGCCTCAGAGACCACGTTCTTGTTTTACAGCGTGCCCCCCTCGGGAATAACACGTGCCGCCGTGCTGAAAGACCCTGTCTCCAGCCGCATATGTAACCCCTTCACTCGCATATTTCCCAGGGATCTGAATGTGCCGCCACATGTCTCAAAAACAGCAAGTGTCTTGGAACAATTTTGAGGGCTCTCCTGCACCTCTCGCTTGTTCGCTCGTCCGGCCCCCCGCTTTCATCTGATACCTTCTCCATAACCCCCTTTTTCTGTTGGGGGGGGGCTTTCAAGGCCTGCCAGCAGGGCTGAGCCCCATTATCTCCATGTCTGTGCGACCCCCATCCCCCTCCTTCAATTCGTGACGGTTCCCCACAGGCACTTTGAAGACTGACAGGATTGACGGTGCTATAGTTCCCCCCCCCCCGCCACCCTAGTAAGCGAAGCCATGTGGGCGCAGAACCAGCAACCCAAGTCCACTCAGGCACAACTAAGGAAGACATGGTAGGGAAGGCGAGGGCTCAGTGCGTCCCATAAACTGCCCTCATATCATCATGGTTACGAGGAAAGGCTCCTGCAGAGCAGTGCTGACAAGGCTCTACTCCCGAGTTTAAAAAACACAAAACAAAAAGCAGGAGTTAATCACTTAAGAGATGCACCAGTGATGCTTTGGTCTCCTTTAAGTACATCTTTGCAAGTAGAGTGTAAACAGCACATACCTGTCGCAGGTAGACCCACCGGTAAGCAGGAGCAGCACCCAGACACACTCCCCCAGAGACGGTGGGGGGCTGTAAGAAGGTCACATACTGCCTGAGGATTGGGGTTAGTGGTTACGGGGGTGTGGGGGTGGGTGCCACCACGTGTCTCATGAGCAGTACCTGCCGCCTGTGAGGCGAGTCTGACCACTAACTGCCAGACCCCTCTCGGCGAGTTCTCGTCCACTCCAGTGCGATTTGGCTCTGCGGATTTCACTCACATACACACACACACATGCAAGCACACCCCCAAGAAGGTGGAAGGATATCCCACAGCCACTCTGATCGCTCACAACAAGGTTATGGGCCTTGGGAGGCTTCAGGGGGGCCTGGGGGAGATAAGAGAATGGACCCTAATGAAACCCAGAAGCCCAGAGCCTCGCATTAAACCCAGACCCAGAGTGAGGAGCAAGGCCCAGATTGGAGGCAGCTCTGCCCCGCCACATGCTGGTGCTTTGAAGTGCTTCTGGCCCTGTCCAGTTCTGTGAGGAAAACATTTGGAACAGTCTTACAGACAGGCTGCCCGCATTAACCCTTCCCGCGCTTGTTCACTGCACGGGACTGGTGCCAGTCTAAAACTGAGCCCCATCTACCAGCCTGCCAATGACATCTACATGATGCTCATCCCCAACACCAGCAACCTACTGGGTCCAGCCTGTGGTCAAGCTGGTTACCTGTTACCTTGAGCTGAAGTCAGAGGAACTGACTGGCAGCTATGTTTTTCCCTTAGACGGATTGGTGAGCGGGCAGAGAGTAATGCATGTAAATGAACTCTCTGAGAGGGCCTCCTGGATCGGCCATCCGCCATGCATCTCTGCCGCAAGTCAGCCAGGAATGACTCAGAGGAAAGGGTGGGTTTGGGAGCCGGGCCCAGGGCAGAGAGACGCCTGGTGGAGCAGGGGTAATGCAGCCCAGCACAGAGACTCACACGGAGCTCAGCATACCTTTCACACAGAGGCTGCACTTTTATACATCAGCCATGTAAAAAGCTGGATATCTTACCATCATACTCTGATGATGTAAAACAAGAGTTCAGCAGCAGCTCCCTGATCTCAGTCATCTTCCATCATCGCTCCAGCCACAGAGCTTAGCATTAGGGTTACATCATTAGGGCCCGACATACACATGACACTACCCCGAAACGGTCCGGTATGCTTCCTGACCTACACACAGGGGAGTGAACCACTCACAGCCTGCAGGGATCACATGTCCCTGTTTACAGCCTACCGGGACATCCTAGAGATGCTGTTAAATTATTAAAGAGGCAGGATGTGTGGGACTTAGTGAATGGGGCTCACCCAGGGTTTAGACAGAACAACAACCAGCCATGGGCTGCTAGCCCCTGTAAAGTTTGGTGGCTTCTGTTTTCCAGAGTCAGTGAGCTTATTTTCCAGGAGTCGTACTGCTCTGCCATCCAGCAGGAACTATCCAGGCAGATTCCTCCTGCATGAACCCTCTCTTCCCACGCTGGAAATTCCTGTGACGCACTTTTTAACAACTTGCTAGACCCGACTGCTGCTGCTACGCTTCTTCCGCATCATCTATGGAGTGGACCTCAACTCCTTTAAAACATGCATCTCACTGGCATTATGGGAATTTTTTAAAGCATCATGAAAGCTGTACCTTCCTGTACGAACACTACTCCAGAGGTCAAAACTAAGGCCATGTGTGAACAGGAAGTTGATTGGTTGGGGTGTGGAATTTATGTTAAAGAGGATATAATGACCCTGACTTGTGATTGGTGAACCATTTGCCTCCACCCCCATTCAAGCCCAGTTGCTTATTGGCTAGCAGATAAACTGTCTCTCTCTCTCTCTCCCAACAGGACCGTGGTGATGCCCATCGCCACTGAGTTTGCCCCGGACATGGTGCTGGTGTCATCTGGCTTCGATGCGGCGGAGGGACACCCACCCCCCCTGGGGGGGTACAAGCTGACGGCCAGATGTAAGGTCTCCCTCCATGCCAAAGGCAGCTATAGAGTGTATCCACTGTGTCTAGCAGGCAAGGTGCCTTGGTAAGGTGTCAGGAACAGAGGCAGCTGCCCCATACAGCCCGGGGCCAGCTGAAGATGGGGGGGAGTTCTTCAGGACGCTATACTTCTGAAACTGAAAGCTGGCTCAGATTATGTGTTCAGGCTACAGATTTTAAAGGGAGAATGATCTCATATTTTTCACCCCCCTCTCCCCCCACCCAACACCACCTTTGATCAGCATCCAGACGACACAGTCAGATCACAGAGCACTAACCCACACGCACACACACACACACACACAAACTGTTCCACACACTCACACACACTTCCTGTTTCCTGCGACAGGCTTTGGCTACTTGACCATGCAGCTGATGGCACTGGCGGGGGGCCGGCTGGTGCTTGCCCTGGAGGGGGGCCACGACCTCACAGCCATCTGTGATGCCTCTGAGGCCTGCGTCTCTGCCCTGCTGGGGCTCACGGTGAATGGCGGGGGTGGGCGCATGGACAGGTCGGGAGGGAGGCAGGTGCTGGGAGGCTGAGCCTTAGCAAATAACAGCAGCATTCACACACCTCATGGGGCCATTAGCATCCCGCAGGACTTTTGGCTTGCCAGAACCAGGTTTGGTTTTCAATCAGCCCTCACTAGTCCATACAGGACCAGGAAAAGTGAAGACCTAACCCCCCCCCCAACAAACCCTAACAGAGGGAAACCCTAACTCCAGGCTGAAAAAAGCACAATAAAGTATGATAGTAAAATGCTGCCATGACTACACCGTTGGCCTTGGTCCCGGTCCTTTTGGAGTGCTGTGCTGGACCACAGTGCTGAGAGCGCACTGATCCTCCGACAGGCCCAGAACGGGACTCGCATCGCTTCAGATTTTCCTTTCATAAAACAATGGAAATGTTGTCCTTTGGACCGATTTTTCTAAAGCAGCAGTGAACAATGTGCTTTCCAAACCAGTGCTGGAACCTGTACTGCTATCAGTGGCTCAGCCATTGAGCCGCCAGGTCCTTAACTGCTCCTTAGCTCCCCTGCTGTGTTTTAATCTCTGTACATCTGCTCCGCCCCTCAGCTGGAGCCTCTACCACAGGAAGTCCTGCAGCAGAGACCAAACGCAAATGCAGTGCACTCCATTGAGAAAGTTCTGGAAATCCAGAGTGAGTGTTTTTCAGAGCCACCAGATATGGCCAGGATATGTCGCTGCACTGTGGGCTGTCCTTTGACCAATCCTCATCCCATAATGTCATCTCCTAGGTAAGTACTGGCGGTCAGCACGTCACCACCTAGCCACAGCATGCTACTCCCTGCTGGAGGTGCAAAGGTGTGAGAGAGACGAGGTGGACACAGTGATCGCCATGGCGTCATTGTCGGTGGCCCCCACGCAGGCCAACAGCAGGTACCCCCCCTTACCCCCAGTCCCCAGCAGAAGTGTCGGGCTTGGCTCCTCCCTCTCAAACCCTGACTACGTACTACCTTCTTTGACCTTTGACCTTCTGCTTTGCAGGCTGCAGGATGAGCCGATGGAAGAAGGCCCTCCAATGTAGGTACTGCATGGGGCGCTCTTGAGACCTCCTGGATGCCAGGGCATGACTCCGCCCACCAACTTTTGATTTAGCATACCCTCTACACCATTCCACCTGTGTCCTGTCAGCGGTGACTTAACAGGGGGATAGAAGTGGGGTGCCAAGCCGTAGAAGGCGGGGCTACAATGTGCCGACGAATAGAAATTGAGAGGCAACTCCAGTCCAGAATTTGTCGGATGTCTCAAATGGTCAGACGCACCATATGAAAGCGGAGGTCAACAGCTTCCTCTGAACCACAAGGGGCCATGGGCCCGGGGCCAGACGTGGAAAGACGGGGGCCCATGTCACAGGGCGTGAGACAGGCCAGAGACAGGCGTGACTGCTGATCACGACACACTCTCTACTAGTCAGATTTTCTCTTCATAAAAAAACTGATCAGACAAGAAATTTCATGTTGTTCTGAACAGCTGAAGGTCAGGTCCAGAAGAACCCACAGGCTGAACAGGCCTTTGGGGGCGACCTGAATGCAGATTGAGTCTTGGCTTTCAAGCCAGTCATGCATCTCCCTGGACGTGGCCAGAGAGGAGAGCATACGGAATGCAACCTTTCTGCACCAATATGGTACATTCTACAAAAAATGTTGACGATGTTGAAAGCTAGTTGGGAGAAAAGTAACACATGCCCATCCTGGATGGCAGATTGGCATCAGCTCTGATGTAGCTTCCTTGAATGAAAGAAAGGCCAGCTTCTGACTCTGGAGAGTTCCTGAGCCCGCTGTGTGCTTGAGCCAGAGTTTAAGCCTGTAAAGAATAGCAGCAGCACACCTAAAGCATGAATTTGCCAGCAAGCCTGCCTAAGACAGTCTGCATGGGCCTGAAAATTGACATTTTACTATATTAAACTACTGAACATATGTACGTACAGACACAAGCCACATCTCCACATGCACTGAATGCCGGGGTGCTGTATCGACATGGTCTGGTTTATGGGAATTGGACCTTCTCAGCCCTGACTGAGCGAGTCCCCATTCTGGTTCTTGTTGGTGTGGGAACCTCGCTGTCTTGCTATCTTTCCTGCCTCATTATCTGTTTATCTGCTGTTTGAATTGCCTAACCTGCTCAGATCTATGTTGTTTCTTGTGTAGATGACACTTCACTCTACTTTATGTCTTCTTTGGTTTTTATGTAGATTTTGAAGGGAATGGAACTTTGGTGAATTTGTGTAATAACTCCAACCATTATATATTAACCACATGTTCTGTTCATAGTAGATTTAAAAAAAAAAAAAATATATATATATATATATATATATATATATAAAAATATAAAAAAATA
>JAODKL010000001.1:49059488-49073312 GCA_026780765.1 Petrocephalus schoutedeni | reverse complement strand
TAGAGAATTACAGTCAGGCACAGTAAAACAGATTTGGTGTGCGTTTCCCAAAAGCATTACATTAGCAACTTACATAGCTAGGCTGAAAGAAGAGGCCTTCACTCACATTCACTTGCTCTGGGCAAGCATGGGGCTCTCCTGGAAAGGTCAGATTACAGAGCTCCACCACAACCATCACACACACATACTGGCAGGGGACAGATAGACACCTCCACTTGACCAGGGGTGGAGGAGCTCATCCCAAAATCTTCTCAAACCTGAGCAGGTCCTTAACTTCTGTTCTTCCTGGCTTCCGGGGCATGAAATCAAGCTACTCCCTGATCTGCATGGTTTGTATTCCCTTTGCCTGTTTGCCTGTCTAACTGCGTGTCGAACACATTTGCACAAGAAAATCTGGAATGAACACTTTGGAAGAGTTGGAGGCCAGATTGGACTTTAGTTTTTTTTTGCCCTTTGTTTTTGTTTTTAAGAAAGATTTTGGTTAAAGAAAACAACAAGGAATGAGCTGCACGCAGCTCTGGAAATTCTGTAACTGCTAACAGTTGCAGAGTTCAAACACTGTGTAATTTTATGTGCGTCGGTGAAGCACAGAGAGCTGGAGCAGGGTTGGGACGCAGGGTAACCACTGATAAGCTGAGAAGCGTCTGCAGAACATCTGCAACTCAGAAAATCAGAAAGAGCAAATTCCAAATGTTTGACAGGTGCGTCATCCTCCAAGAGTAGGCCAGGCATCAGCCACACTGTGGTTTTAGGACAATTTGCAGGATTACAAATGAGAGGTACACATGTATAAATATATTTTGTTTTGTCTTCAATTGTATAAAAGAGAATTTTTTACTGGGATGATTGGCTGGCATTTGTGTTTGGCATTCATTATAAATGATCATTTTTCTGAAGCAATTTGTCCTGGTTTGATTCAAGCAGGACCTTCTCTGGCAAAACCAAGCAATGGTGTTTTTTGCAGTAGAGCCTCACATTCTTACTGTACAGGAACACGTACACCTTTGTTTCAAATATACAGACAAAAAGAACAAGTATGAATGATGAAACAAGACTGACGTCAAACAGGTCATTTCGCTACAAGAAGAAAATGATTAACCTCTTCCAGTTATCTAATCATCTTATCGAATAAACTTTTTTAAAAATGTTTCCCAAAACATACCAAATCGATTATTTACATTTATATATTAGCTAATGATGGAAATAAGCCACAGGTCTGAAAAGTCTCAGTGTACAGGCCCAGCAAAAATGGCCAGGGGATGGGTGGGGCCGGGGGGGACTCTCACATTCAGAAACCACATGTGTCACAGCCAAAACAACAATGGAAAACCAGCCACATGGTCAGAGATCAGGAGCCCAGAAGGTTCCAAATGCCCAGCAGCACAGGGACAAAGGTGACATTAAACACAGGAGCTTCTAGGGGGTAACATGACATCTGCTGGTAGAGTGTGGGGTAAATACTTGCATGGGGGGAACCCATCTCAGCAAAGACGATGGTCACCACCCTCCCATTCTCCGTCCCACCCCCTCTATGTAATCTGGATAGAGGAAAAAGACTCTCCGTTTCCACCGCCTGCCATAACCATGGTGATTGTCCTGCACATTACATAACTAACTTTCTGGCCAGGTGCCAGTTGTTAGACCACAGCTTGTGCAGAAACACAGACAGCTTCATAGCAGGACATCCCAGACACGGACAGCCAGGGGGTGCTCTCTCCCCACTGGCAGCTCTCTTCCTCAGCTTTAATCCACAGCACCTGAGCACTGTGCCAGCTTCTTTGACCATCCTTGCCCACCACACTCAACAACACACTGATAGTCACTCTGAAGTTACAGGTCCTTTGATGAAACTCATTTAATGGAAAATAAACTCTCTAAGATCGAACTCAGCAATTTGGGCATACCGGGGTTTAAATTCCATCCCCCATAAGGACAGCATGCTATCCCTGTGCACCCTAAAATGACCCAAAAAGCCCACCGCAATCATAACCACGGTACTGAGCATGGTGTGAAGCTGTTAAAGGTCAGCTTCACACAAGGAGGTGCAGATCATGTCGACTTAATAAAACAGGGGGCGAGTCCTTTTGGACGATTAAAGGCTGCATTCATGTGTTCTACCTACAGATGGTGCTACTGCACCTGAGCAGAGGTGCGTTTCCCGTACAACGACGGAAGATAGCATTAACGATGCATCTTACTGTAATAGTTCAGACTAACATCTGAAGTACGACTGTTTCCCAGAACCGTCGTACTTTATTAGTACCATAGTTGTTTGAACCACCGTAGTTCGAACTACAATGGTTCCAGAGGTAATTTTTCACACTTTCACAGCGGGTGGCGTGGAAAAACTCACAAACTTTGTAACATTATATCTAAATAGGAGAGTTGTGCTGTTAATTGACTGTTTCGGTCACATTACAACAATAATATAGACATTTCAAAAACAGCAGTAGCGTCATAATAATAATAATAATAAATCAGTATATATACTATATACAAATATAATATTTGTATGTTGCGTCTTGTAGATGAAAATAGAAGAATTATTAGGCTACAATGCATTTAGTGATTACTATCTGCAATTGCAGTTATTTTACTTTAAGCACACTATAAACACTTACAAGTCCCTGATCCGCCACTGTTCGTACAGCGTATTAGGGACTCTGTGGAGATTGACGGGTCCGCATGACACATAATTTTTTGTCATTGATTTTCCTGTATTTTCTTTGCTTTCCGGATTTTTTTCCCATTTAATACAGTGTGTATATAAGCGCTGAATGATAAATTCGTCATGGCGATGTGCGCGAGTCTAATAATCATATTGCGTTTGTCGGCATTTCTTTGTCTGTTGACAACTCGTGACACCACCACCAACGTACGTGGCACACTCTCCTGTTGATAAGTTCTGTTTGGCAGTAGTTTGTATCGGGTTATTTCATCTCCTTTTTGGTTTTCCCATTTGCTATTGCATATTACTCCATTTGCTATTGCGATGTTATATTCGAGCAGCCCTAAATAGGCTTATATATGTAATGAATTTTACCATATAGCATAAAGTCAAATGAACAACATCCTCTTCAATCACACTGTTCTCATGAACAGAGAGGTACATTAAAGTACTCTTACAACTACAGTTTCAAAGCACTTGAGGATATAGATGTTTGTTATTTAATATTTTCGCCCTGCTTACATTGTTACCATCGATGATGTAGTCACCCGGAACTAAGCTTCTAACCTATACAAGGCCTACACAAATTTACTGAACTATGGTTTTGGGAAACACCTGCATCATGTTGACGGACAGATGTCATGCCGTGTCTGGGGAATAGAGAGCCACAGACGCTGACATGCTACTCTGTGTCTGTGGCCTTGTCCACAGGTACACTGGTATTTTAAAAAACTGTATTTTTCCTCTTCCATTATTAAAAAAAAAACTCTCTGTCCATATGAAAACGCCAAAAATGCACTCTGAAGAGCATGCCAAACCAACAGGCAGTGATATAACGCTAACTGAAAATCCACATTGGCTAATCAGAAGCCATGCTCTGATGTTACAAGCCAAAAACTCTGTGTTCCATGTCTACACATCGATGCTGAAAACGGAGTTTCTGAAAATCCGGACAGAGTTTTACAAAAGCTTTTCAGTGACCTGAAACGCTGTTTGCTTGTGGACGAAAGGCCAAAACACATAGAAAAAACTACCTGAGTACGTGTGGACTGTGTCTTTGACCTCCGGCCCAGATGGCGTTCTGACACTGGTTTTTACAGCCTTCTTTACACTAATTTTAATGTTCCTAACTAATTTTCTTGTCCAGTTTAATTCATCCTTTAAGGGCTACAGAAATTTCCTTGTGGTCAGAGGCGAGGTGAGGGGGGATGAATTTAGCAGAATTTTTTCCTCTGACAACCCTGGTGCATTTCTCTTAGATGACAACTAAAAGCAGTGCCCCACTTTCCAAGACACTGTTTTATGCAGCAATTAAAAGCCATAAGGACCCATCAATGTGATACTGACTGAAACTAAGCAGCCCCAAAAGACTGATGTTCTTGGGCAGATCCTGCGGGATTGAGTGTGTCTGTGTGTGTGTGTGTGTGCTGGTTATTTATATATTACATTTTGGGGACATTTCGTTCACACAACATGATAAAAACCATTATTTTTTACATTGTGGGGACACATGGGCAAACTAAATTTTATAAAAATATGTGACTGCAATAAAAAAAAACTAGAAATGCCAGAAGTCTTGTATTTTGCTTGGTTTGCTTGGTTGTCATTGTTGGGATTAGGGATTTACCTATAGAAATGAATAGATAGCCCCCACAATGATATGAATGTATGAACTGTTTGTGTGTCTGTGTGTGTGTGTGTGTACAGGTTTTGCTATACAATCCTCAAAAACATGACTAGTGAGGCCATTTTTCAGTTCTCACTACTTCAGACTTCACTTTTGTGAATGTCTGCGAATGCAATCAAAAAAGTAAAAAATGCATGAAGTCTTATATTTTGTTTGGTTACTTATGGTTAAGGGTGTCCTGATTATGGTTAGGGTTTTCCCCATAGAAATGAATGGATGGTCCTCACTAAGATAGGAATACAAACGTGTGTGTGTACTGGAGCTCCCCACCGGAGTGTATATGTGTCTGTGTGTGAGTTGACAGTGCGACTAGCATCAACTCGCTCCAGCGCTAGAACATACGCACCTGCCGGCCCTGCCCCATGCTCCCAGGGAGCCGAATGGCTTCCTGATGCGCGACTATCGTGACACGCGACACGCGACATTGCTGGCATTTCTTGTGGTCCCTTTTAATGCTTCTGTTAGGACTTTTCCACGATTTCTGGAGGGACGTTTGGCGTCTTGATGGGCGAACATCAAGCACCTATTCAGCGGTAAAGGGTTGTCTGTTGAATGTAGTCATTGTATTAGTTATTACTGTATATTATTTCCTACGTTACTAAGTTTTTTTACATAATGTATTTCACTTACATGGTGCATTTCTATAGTCTGACTGTATACCTTGCATGTGAAAAAAACCCTTGAATCCTTGAATCATCCTCGTCAAGCAGAATTAAGAAAGTTATTTGGGTACCGTTTGGACGCAACTTTTATCATCACTTTTGAAATTCAGGCATTAATGTTAACGCAGCGATGAAAATATTTTATGGCACCATTATACGATATTATGACTACACAACTTGGGAGAAAGAAATCACAATTCATCTCCATATATACCTTTTCGCAAAATGAATACATTTTGACGTTACACCAGTATTGCTGGCTTTGCGTTCAATTATCCGGATTGACGCCTTTCCTGTAATGACCCCCTACTCGGAACCATAAACATGGGGCTTGGTTCGGTTCGGTCACCCTAACAGACCCAGGTGAGGTTTAGTTAAGACTTAACAAGGAAAACATTGGTGATTAAAGCAAACGGACCAAACGCGCAGTTATATTTAAGGCGCACACGGCGTAAACTGTTACTTTATCCATTTTATTGCGAATTAAAATTTTGTAGTTTTTCCGTCTTTTTACGGGAAACATCTGTGAGTTATACAGCACTTTTACAGCAGCCTGAAGCCGTTTTAAGTGCCGTTTGGCTCACGGGCAGCCTACAGCTAATGACTCATTATCAAAGCCGCTGCTCGCCTTTATTTCAATGCTCAGTTACCCCACAGTATTCACCCCGGCGATTTAGCTCAGTAAGTCATCAGTTGTATGTAGATTCTGCATAATTAAATATTTTATTTTTTTGCTCGTTTCGGGACTGCAAATTTGTGATATTTAGAAGATTTCTTTACAGTAATTGGGTATGTCTATATTTCAAAGTTTTTTAATTCATGAAAATTACCTGAGTACGACTATATTTCATGTTCTACACAGGATTACAGAAGAATTTACATACACAGTTACAAGGTTGCATATTTAAAAGTTAACAGGAGTTGCCTAAATAAATAATGGCTACGGGCGATGGCTTTGCACTGGAGTGATTTTGACAGCTGGAGATGAATTTGGTCGTATCCCGCCTGCCTGACTCCGCTCTACGGGATCATGGAGGTGGTGTCCAGAGAAAACTTTCTGCGGAAATAATCGCTGGATTCCCATGGGGGCTCTGACTCACCGCACGCCCGCGGACCAGCCCACTTCCCCGGTACGATATCTCGAGGGAAGCGGGGGTCACACCGCGGATCCACACGAATCTCTGAACAGAAAACGCGGACGAGCAGATCGGGGTAGTGACTGAGCATGTCGATACAGGAAGCGTTAAGAATACCACGAACTGCTTTGGTTTTGATAGGGGGGGGAGCCTGACAATACAAGTAATAACAACCTATATCACAATTTACGGTTACTGCGTTCAGTTCAGTTCTTTGATAAACGCGCCCCCTGCTGGTCCTTGGAGGACACTTAAAGACCCCAGCTTTAGCTGCTGGTACATTTAGAGGTTACAGTTTGTTAAGCAGCGTCTTTGCCACCGCAGTACCGTATCAATGGGCAGGTCACTGAACGGTAGTGGTGTGAGGGAACAGACATGAAGGGACGCCGATCGTCCAGGGTCTCCAACAGATGCACGCTGGTTAAAGAAACCTACTGATGCCAAGCGCTGGCCCTGCGGTTGTACAATATTTACCTTTAACTGCTCCATTAACCATCCAGCTGTAAAAATTTGTAAGTCGGGGAAATGGGGGGGGGGGGGGGATTTTTGTCACCTTGACCATATGTGGTGGTTGCTTCTGTCTGATACTAAATTATACGGACATTCCAATTTGTATTCATGTATTTCATTATATATCATGCTTTTACTGTAACTGACAGATTGTATCCATGATCTTTTCTTGTTAGACTATACATACATAGTATAAAATCTTCACGTCCAACACGGGCGAACTCGAGCTCTAATCAGTATAGAGATGCTTAACTCTTTAATACGAGTTAGTTATTAGTACCCAATTGTATGCTTCGGAGGAACAATGTTTAAATTTAAACGCCGAATTAGGAGTCCAGCATTTCAAAGCGGGACAAATATGTGATGGCGTTATCTGTGGCTGCTCGGCCAGCTTTCATTGTTAAATAAAGAATTCCCCCCGGAGGCGTTGCTATTTAAGTGATTACCTGTTATTAAAATAAATCTACTTTTTATATGCCCGGTCTGAAACAGAGCCATGTTTCTTTTTGCCCCTAATGAATCTCCTGCGATTTTATTACGACATTTGTCTCTGTTATATTCTTTCCACACAACCAAAGCAAAAGACCGAACAAATGCCCTCACAAACCGGGGAGAAAGCTTATTTAATTCGCAATGGCTTCAAGAAATTAACTTGGAGAAAGGGGGTTAAAAAGTGTCTTTCTGCTTAGATTTAAGCGTTTTAAAATAAATACACCGGTTTCCTTATCATACTAAGGATAATAAAGACCTAACTCTTACGCAAAATAAAATGTATTTATTTTCCCAACATTGTTAAGGATTGACAGTTTTGGCACAAAACACTATTCTGAAGTACAGAAGGGGGGCTTGTGTTTTCACACGCATACAGGCCAACCGTATCGGTTCTGTAAGGCATAATCGCCTTTCCCTCTTCTAAGTTTAAATGCAGATTAAATGATTAAGACTCAAATAAAACGATTTACAATGAGCACACTCTTCCATTTCATTGTGAAACAATCCATGGCTCTCAGCTTTTTCAACAAATATTCGATTCAATAAATAAAAATGCATTTTTTTTTACAATGGACGGAACAGGGCAGTATTGCTGAAGAAGGTTTAATGTAGTCTATTTTGATGCAATATTTTCCTCAACAATGTAATATTCTATTTTCAACTAATTCCTTTTAAAATGTCAGAGGTACTCACACAGATATGTACAAAATCTTCATACATTTCATATTAAAGCAAGGGATAATGAGATCCCGCAGGAAAACAATACTTTCCTGGATGAAAGGATTTCGGTGAAGTAGGGTACGTCCTGAGGAAGCGAATTTGACGAACTCTATGTAATACTGTGGTACAAAGCTGTATAGAAAACATGGCACCGATCGCTCAGTCAAAATCCAGATTCATTTCCTGTTCTTTACGCTCGGCGTTCGCGGGCTCTTCAATAAATCCTTCTGCATCTTCTGACATAGAAGTAAACGATCTGTAAAGTGAGGAAAATGCATAAATTGTGTCGTTAATAACGTAGCCAAGCTTTTACACACGCAGTAGTATCGTTTGGGGAGATAAACGAATGGCCAGCGGCGCGACACTGCGTATTTCTTGATTTACCTCGGGCACTTCCGAAACAATTAATGAAATGATTATTTCTAACATAAAGGGCACGTGAAAAACAATCCTTTCCGATTTCTTCCAAAAGATTCAATAGATTCTGTAAAATGTTAAGAAAATAAAGCAGGGGCGCCAGAAGCATTTTGAATGTAGTGTGTGTGTGAGTGTGGGTGGGGGGTCTAAACTAATAATTATGAAATGTGAGGGGGTTTAACGCCCATGAAATAAAGTGTATAACGTCCTTCATTTTAAATCACATTATAACATGTGTTTTGTAACACCAATTCTGAACTGTCTTTACTGTCAAACAAAAAACTATTCCAGTTTAATAAAATATAGGTCTACTTTCAATTTTACTAAATTCGAGTAAAATTATTTATTTTGGCTAAATGTATGTGTTACTGTCAGTTTGTCAAGCATTTGACGATAAAATACGAACCAATAACACACACTTCCCAAATAAATGCCAAGAATTCGTTGAGGGACGTTAATGACAAGGCGGACTGGATTACACGGCATTTTGGCACTGAGCAATGCAGTAATTGCGCGAATGATGCTATATTTTCTTTAATTATCGTAACGACAGAACGTGGTCCGTCGTGCATAAAGGGACTGCTGGCAATTTAATCCTTCATTGCTTGAATATTTAAATAGACCTGGAATTAAAATATCGCGTAGACTACTTATCAAAAAGCGCTGTCATGCAACACAGATTAAAATTTACATAGCAGACCTACCACGACACCATGTTTGAAAACTTTTCAAAAATGATAAACGACCTAATTTTATTTAATTAACTGAATGGCACTTCAAATGACATGTAAACTATCCTTCACAGATCTGAATTGGTACTTCGCTAAATATTCTAGAGTTGGCACCGTAACAAAGGTTTAAATGTCGGTGCTGCGACCTTCACGCATGAAAACCTGCAATTACTGATACAGATTATCCGCAAGGGATATCGCGGTTCATGCTTCGTTGTACAATGCGCGTCCTCTCCCATGGTCTAAATATACTTAGAAATGGACACGGGAAATAGAACTAACTGACACAAATAAACCACAAAGTCGAACAGTTGTGACCAGACATTAGTGTTTTCCCCAATTTGGTTGCACGAAAAACATCGTTTTGGACTTCGACTGATTTTTCGATTTTAAAGGCCAAACTTCCACTGATACATTTTAATATTCATACTTGAAATATGACACATTTAATAATTGTGGGGTTTTTGTCCTGTCACACCTCCAACAGCAAGTGAAGAGGGGTTCGAAACCCACCTCCACTGTGTGATTCTATGTGTGCGTGTGGAGTTGGCAAGAACCCCCCCCCCCCCACACACACACACACACACACACAGACATGCACTTTCACTAACTGGCGTTTCTAGATCACCCCTAGTACATGTCTGTGTGAATGGGCCCTACATGGACTGGCACCCAGCTCTACCCTATGCTGCCTGGGATGGGCTCCGTCCCCGTGACCTTGACCAGCATAGACGGTTATAAGGTGTTGGCCTATTGAACTTAATCCTCTAGTTGGTCTGAGATAACACACCTGTCCATCGTTATTCGATCCAGTCTTCACGACATAGTAATGTTTTCTTTTTCTCCAAAAGCAATAAGAATGTGTTCTTAACTACAATTAACATCAATTAATGATAGATAACAGATGGATTCCGTATTTGTATTCACATAAATACGTCGTTATATTGCACTTTAGAAGTAGAATTATTTTTTCACCGCCTTTGGTTAATTATTGTGTTTTGATGATTACATGGTTTTTAATAGTCTGTTAAACATTTCACTCAATACACTGTGCCTCCCTGCATGTTATTACACTGGCAAGTTTTCCCGCATATTAACTAGACAAAGTAACATTAAAATAGCACACAAACAGCAAGGCTAACCCCATTCATCCCGCGCGTACCCTGTGATATGGTGGTTTTAAACGGGTTCAGATATTTCTGTGCGTTGTGTCCGCTCTAATACTCACTGAGCGTCGCCGACTGTTAATGGGACGCCGACATGGACCAGGCTCCCTCCATCCGCCACACCGAGAAGGCGTAACTGAGCCTTTCGTGAGCCACGTAGCTGCAGCTGGACATCTTGCTGTCCATCTCGTCGCTCTTCAGCACCTGGTACAGGAAGTCTATGTATCTAGAGGCCAACTTTAGGGTCTGTATCTTGCTGAGCTTATCCGAGGGCAGCGTCGGGATGATCTTCCTCAGGGAGGCGAAGGCTTCGTTCAGCGACTGCGTCCGCTGCCTCTCCCGTACGTTGGCCAGAACCCGCTGGTTCTGCAGCTCCTCGTATGAGTGCGTGCGATTCGGACTGGCCTTCTTGCCCCGCTTAACCGAAGCGGGGCTCCCGTCCTCGCACTGCTTTTTACTGGGTCGTCTCTTCCTGCCGAGCCGCTTTGGCTGCCTGTCTGCCTCCTCCTCGCTATCCACCGGGGAGACCGGGGAGCTGGAACTTTCCTCCATTCCTGTTTTTTAAGGGAACTCAAGAACGCAGTAAAATGCGTCTCCACTTTAAATCCGGATTTGGAAATAATTTCAGTAATAACGTCCGGGCAGATTTTACTAAATTGCCGCGTCCCCGATCTCGTTTCTCTGTTATGATGTTCACATCTCAAATGAAATTTAAGTCTTACATAACTTTTCGTATGCGGGTTTTTTTCCCCGTTATTATTTATTTGGAAACTTTATCCCAGTGTCAGATACTAAATAGCGGAGTGCAGAGAGGAGGTTGGCCACAGCTTCTTGCCATTGGCCCACTAATAAACAGGAGGGACAAGTTTTATGTTACACTGAGTCGTATACACTTTCGTTGTCATGTTTAAAACACTGAATAATTGTACAAGCCAACCTTAGCTAAACACATTTAAGACACGCCAATATAGCAATCTGCGTTAAACAAACAGTAAAAGGGAAGCCAGTTTGTGTAGGTTACACTTACCGGTAATTAGGTTAAGTTTAATGGTAAATCATTAGCGGAAAAAGCCAGATTTACTATTTGAATATTTGAGGTGAATTTGTAATGATATATTTTGTAACTGAACAGATGAATGGTTTTAGACGTCATTTGTTTACTGACACGTTAATCATGAGAAGCCGAAAGCGGTTCGATGCGCTGCATAAAAGGGTTTAACCGACAGATTTTTACATCCCGGCCACCACTCTCCCCGTTCACCACACTCCCCGGCCTGTATATGCGTGAAGAATCACATCGAGGTACAGGAGTAACAACTCGGAGGCCTAGGTGAAGGCTGGCACACCTGCAAAAACATGTAGTCCACTTGCACTGGGATTTAAAGCGCTGAAAAGGTATGAGGGTGTCAGTTTAGCAGCGAAATACGGCGCAAACGCTGGTGGCGCAGTCACTGTAATTACGCGGGGTGGGGTGTGCGCAGTAATCACTCGTATTACTCAAGTCATTAAACGACCAAAATGCCTTTAAGGTTTTACTTATTTAGACGACACTGCACGCAGAGTTTTGCATGAGATGGATGTTAAGCAGAAGCTGGAGAGCATAAGCTGTGCTCCCTGTATAGAAACGGAAATTGTCCTTAACAACTTGAATGACCAGCGCAAACATTACCTAAACGCACAGCAGACCCATGTGTGCCCATTCAGCATCAGGAAGGTCAGCATGATCAGGATTGTGGTCCTGAACTGGCAAACTGCCTTTAGCTGTCACCTCTGGTTCACATATGCCCACTTAATTCACAAAACACAACAGAAAGCTTCTATGCTGGCATACAGCATTCAGTGCACCTGCTACCTTATACACATGAAATGATGGAGATGACTAGGCCATAAATACCCTGAGTTTCATCAATATGAAATGTCAAATGCACATTCTGCCCCAAGGAGTTTGACCTGAAGCACTCTTTATGCAAGAGCAAGCCTTTACTCTGCTTTAAAAACCACAGGGAAAGTCAGGGTAAGCCACAGCATGAGAATAGGCCTACTGTACTTCAAAATAGTGCTGTCATTAAACGATGCAAAACGATAAAATGTCCACCAATAAATGCACAGCTTCATTAAAATAGGCGGGAACACTTTACAATACAGTTCCTTAGTAAATGAGTAGTAACTCATGTACTACTTATTTACTACTGAAGTACAAATAATGAACAAATATAGTAACTATTAGAGATAAAAGATGCATTGTGATTCATTAATGATGAACAAACATGAGATTGGTATTTCACTGACAAATATGGTAGCTACTTGAGATAAAAGATGTGTCATGATTCATTAATGAACATGAGATCAATATTTCATTGCATTCAATCTATTCATTAATTGTAATTCTTTATTAATTTCCATTTGCACACAGTACGAGTATAGGCACAATGTAATGTTCTTTTTGTCTTCCCCCATCTTGCTCTCCATAGCTCAGGGGTGATGGCACAGGGGCAGCCGACATGCGGCACCCCCAGAGCTGGGGGTTATGGACTTTGCTCAAGGAGCCACAGCTGTGTGACTATTCTGCTGAGGCCAGCGCTCAAACCAACAACCGTCCAATCACTGGCACAGAGACTTAGCCCATTGAGCCACTCACCACCACTAATTGTCCCTACAATAGTTCACAAAACTTTACATACTGATTAATAGATATAGTGATTAGTACAGTAGTATCCAGGAGCAGATCACATTATTAATGGAATAATAAGCTTATAGCAAATGGTAATGAACAATAATAATTAAATGAACTTAGTAAAGATGAACCCAGACTGTTTAACATGGCATATGATCTGAATAGATGTGTAAAAGCAGGCACCACCTGGCTGAAAGTTCTCCTACTTACTTAGATTTCTGCCCACAATCCAACCACAACCACTTTTGATGAATCGAAGGGGTCAAACTTCATAACAGACTGTTTCTGTTACTTTGCAACTCTCATTTTTGAAACATGGTTTTTGCTAACTAAATGAATGAATGAATGGTGTTCAAAACTCTCTAGAGAATTAGTAAAGTAAATTAGGCATTCTATGAGATCAGCATCTGATAGCATTGACTCCATACATAACGGTTTTCATAGCCTTGGTTTTATTGAGCTAGTATCAGGAAAAATTCATTGTAGAATCTTAAAGCACTTATTTAAGTTGCTCTGGCTAAGGGCGTCTGCCAAATGCTGTAAATGTAACTGACTCAAAGGTTGATGTGCCATCATTTGGGAAAACATCCCTAACTACTGAGACCTCACTGCGTGTTGATGGGCAATTAACAAAACAGGTATGGTATTACCGATAGTTCTTCAGGACATAATAGTGATTGTGCCCTTCACAGGAAAGGGGTACACTAGTCAACAAAGTACATATGCAAAATAAAGTAAACAACACTGACTACCGAAAACCATAACAAATGTTTATTGACAGTTAACATATGCATTCACCACTACATTTTACTTATCAATTTCTAGTGAATAAGAATACAGATGCACATTGTAAAATGAATACATGCAATAACGCATGCATTAAAAACATAAGAACATAAGAAATTTACAAACGAGAGGAGGCCATTCGGCCCATCAAGCTCGTTTGGGGAGAACTTAACTA
>JAODKL010000001.1:49029728-49059388 GCA_026780765.1 Petrocephalus schoutedeni | reverse complement strand
CCTGCATATGTGATATATATTTTTTTCTTATATAAAGTTATTCTTTTTCGAACAAAACTCAAAACACAGCCTAATAACTAACTTCACAGCATGTTTTTCAGTCATTTCTACCCCCCCCCCCCCAAGCCACATGCATGCATACTACCCTTTGGGGCTAAGCCCCGGGTGTATAAAATGTCTGGCTCCGCCTCTGCCACACACACACACTCACACCTAGAGAAAAAATAACCCAGACAAGGAGAGAATAAGGAATAGACCCTTTATTTGGCGCAGCAGCATTTCCCATGCAGAGCCACGCTCCAAACTAACAGCACTGTTCAACACAGAGCAGGTTACACCTGTTACTAATCCATTAAACCAACCTCCTAGTCAAAGAATCTGACGACAATTTACAGTAGCATTGCAATTTACACATCTTTAATTTTACCTGGTCCAGTGAGTTCATGAACAAATAAATGTTTAAATTAATAAATGACACACCAATGTTCGAATGCAAACACTCCTATCAGTCAAGCTTTAAACACAGTACACCCATAATTCCCGGCAAGTCTTCAGGAGAGGCCAGCTGACTCCCGCAAACATGCAGATGGGGTTCAGCTACAATCCTGTTCTCGTTAATGTCGCCTACGACACGAGCACAAGTATTCACACTCACAGAGTCTGTGAAGTAAAAAGGAATGTAAAGTGCTTTAGGCAATACACAGCAACCCAGCAATGAGGAGAGTGTCTCCAGTCTGATTCTGTTCACACTGTGAAGGTCTGGGCATCAGTGTGTGTGTGTGTGTGTGTATCCCCATAGTCCGTCTCCACACAGGCAGTGATAGTCCTAATCCCACTTTATCCAGGAGAGCCGGGCAGTCAGGTCTGAAGGAGTGGAGAGAAAAAGCTTTAAATACATTTTTATGACCATTTAACAATTCATGTGTTCCTGTATTAACGCTGACCTACAGCAGTCAGAGCAGACCCTCACAAAGGAGGACACTTCTGAGTACAGAAACTGAAGAGCAGGGCAGCTGGAAGGAAAACACGGCACATGGACACAAAGGCACCCTTTAGGGTGCATAGCACTGCAGCCTAAACATAATTTACGGTTATACTATGTTTGTTAGAAACAAACTAAAAATGCTTTACATATTTAATGTGTTTAAAATTTAACTTTGAACTTAAAATGTATTCAATTTTACTTGGTTGTTAGAAACATATCAGAATTCATACAGAATGTTTTAGCATACTACAAAAACCACACCCTAATCTAGGCACCAATAAATGTGCCCCTGTCTGATGTCCTTCTCATACCACTTGTGTTCCACACGGCATTGGCCTGGTTCTTGTACCCCTTCTTCATACAATCATCCACGTATGACTTTGGATCACAGCCAGACATGAGGATCTCTCTCAGCAGGGCGATGTAGGCAATAGCCAGCCTCAGGGTGTCAATCTTGGAAAGGCGCTTCTCGTAGGGGAAGGTCGGCACATGGCACCGTAGCTCCTCAAAGGCAGAGTTGATGCTCAGCATCCTCTTCCTCTCCCGGATGTTGGCCGCCTGTCGCTGCACCTTATAGGGGTGATGAGGCGCAGCCTGGCACTGCCTGTGCCTGTCGATCTCCCAGGTCTCGTCCACCTGGGAGCTGTCCGCTTCAGCACCCAGTCTCTGCGGTGGGGACGGGGAGCCCAAATCAACAAAGGTTAGCTGAGCGTCAGGGAATGCAGACTGGCACATGAAAGATGACCAGGGGGACAGTTGGTCGGCCGCCGCACTGCAGTCAAAGAGCAAACCGTCCGTTAAGTTTGTATCTATTTGTCCCCAGAATCCAAATTCTGACGTGATGTCTTGGTCGATATCAAACAACATGTCCTCCATTGCAAACCTGGGGGCTCAATTCGTTTCTAATCTCAATGTTTGTTATATATATATTTACATTCACAAACTTAGGGTGGAAGACTGTGGGTGCACGACACTGCAGTATGAGACTGTCCACCTGCAACCCCAAAACCAAGTGACACTCCTGAGACACATTTGTGGGTTAAATAGATCGGGGGCTCCACGGGATGCTGGACCCTGCTGGGCACTTCTAAAGGGGGCTCATTGGGACACGTGGCTCAGCTAATAGGCCACTCGTGGGCATTTAAAGAGTGCAGGCTGGCACAAAGAAAGCAGTGCTGTGTGTCCCATATAAAGTGCCTTTAAGTCCCATTCACTTGGCTTACTGGCTGTGCCGATATTTAGGAACAAAATGGTGTACTTGCCTTCACACTTTGAAAAGCTCTCCATAGGCCTTGCGGTTGCTGGCTAGCAACATCTACATGTCTCAATTAAAAATGGACAATGCAAACAATACTGTCTAAAACATATGACAATGGCTCTTAAGTAGAACAAATTGTAAATTTATGAATTTAAATAATAATAATAATAACAACAATAAGCAATGTCCTTTCATTTTTATTGTAATAATATTTTTGTATCCTTCTACTAAATCCTAAGTCATGTTTTTACAAATGCCCATCTGATTAAATTAAATTTAAAAAGATGGTGACAATGTCCTTTGCAGGTGTCTGACTGCAGTGATCTTTGTAAATTATATTACATGAATTTCATATAGGCCTAGTCACAATTATTACAAATAATACATAATAATGTATGTGCCTTGTGTTTCCAAACGTTTTTTCTATCTGCCTGTGTCATTTGCGAGCTTGTTTCGGAAACAAAGCATTGCAGCTGTCTCCACACAGTGACAAATAAGTCCATGGGTGTCTGGAAAAATTGGAAATTGACGATAAATAGATATAAAGACGATAAATAGTTTGTTTAACTAAACGTTCTGGCTTCTTTCTCATGACAATTGCAGCAAAACTGAGTCACATTTTGCCGAAATGTTTACATTTCCTTTCAATTGGTTTATATTTCATCCAGTACAGCTTTGGAGGGGGCAGCCGGTGGGGGGGGCATGGACATCCGAGCAGATTTAGGGGGCCCAGTCGGCAGAAGTCAGCAAAATCTACTGAGGAGGCCCAGAATTCCAGCTTTGCCTCTGAGCTTGAGGGTGTGGGGGGTGGTCTGTAGCTGGATAAGAATTGCTATATTAGATTGTCAAGTTACTAATGGTTTACAAAGTGATTTAGTAAGACATGTATGTAGCTACACAGATAGTCGGCGTGACTAAGGGAGTGTCCCACAAAGCAAGATTTCTGAAATTGCTGGGTAACCCCACTAACTGAGAAATCGTGCTTTATGGAATCCCACCCAGGTGGGGCTATTATCCAGTACTGTGTTGCTGGTGTCAGTGGTTTTATGCTTTAATGTAGGTACAAATAATGGCTCCTGTTAAAGTCTTTACATATGTTCAGCATCAGACAGCTGTGCCATGTCGATCCTTCCAAGGAAATTTACTATGTTTTGATACATCTCTATGTATACTGATTGTATATGGTGTAAATGGTGTGTAAACATTTTAATTAGGAAGAAATGCATGGCACTGTACGACTTAACAGCACCAAAGTGCTCAATAAGAACTGAAATTCTTTGGTTCTGAAAAAAAATACACTGAATACACCCACAAGACATCTGTCAAATATAATTCTGAACAATCAAATGATCTTTGTAGCAAACTCTTCTCTTGGAAAGCTTTTTTGTTAAACAAGTGACCAATAGGCGAAATAATTTTACTACTTGTTATGTATAGTTACTATTGTTTTGCCGTGTGAACGACATGTGGAAAAAATGGAAATTTACGTTAATATTTTCGTTCGAACCTCCGCCATTCTTGTTTTTCCGTAACATATGATATTAATAAGCTGAATGAAACCGGGCTTCTAAAGATGCGATTGAAAGCAGAGTTAGAACGCATACTCATTGATATGAAGCAAATAAAGACCCAATCTGATAACAGTGAAAAGCACAGTTAATAACAGATGCAGCGACCTTGGTTAATGAATGTCCGTGAAGCTGAAGCAGGCGGACGCAGCTCCTGTCAGATCCTGCTGTTGCGCAGACCTCCGGAGAATTACTCTCAAGAAGCTGTCAGATGCAGCTCTCCTGCTCATATCAGCAAAGCAATCGACACTAAGACATTCACAACAATCACACCCAGACGCTCAACACCTGAAGACCCGCGGCCTTAAGTAATGAGTTTTAGTGTTAATTAGCTATTTCCGAATCGTGAACAAATCATTCTTTTAAACCGGTTTTCAAATCCAGAAGAATCGAACTTTTTGTTGATCCACGCTTTCGTAGTCTCGTAGATTATAAAAATCTAAAAATATTTGCCAAATTAACATATAAAAACAAGCTTTTTAAAATTCACTTATATTTGCTTACCATAGACTCCCCTCCGCATACCATAATCCTCTGCTTGTACTGTGTTCAGGACCGGTGTTCTGACCTTTTTCCCTATCCTAACGAAATCTGCTTCCAAGCAAATGTGTAAGTCAACATTACGCCGTAAGTCTCCGAAGTTAGAACGTTTTTGCTTCTCTTGCATATTTGTCGGAACCTACAAGGTTTGTATGTTAATTTTAACGTGGTTTATCATACGACCCCATGGTGGCTGCGGCTTACTCTCCATTCCAGCAATCGATTTCGGTATGTTCGGTTGAGGCTGTGATTACTAACTGAGTATTTCGGCATTTTGGCGAGTTCGGTTTGAGCGGTTTCTCCGACCGAAAACTCAGTGACTGGTTCCTAAATGTGCCTATCACTAAGTCTAAGTGATTGTTTTCGTTTTGATTAGACCTCAAGCGATTGATATACATTCGCAAGACTCGTATATGACCAATATTTTAATAAAAATAAGATTTTGATAAACATGCATTTTTGAACGAAATACAGCAGCATGTACTCCCCCCTCCAATCGATTCTGTGAATCGAACGTTGGATTAATTTAAACGAACAGTTCGATGGAATCGGTTCTGTAAATTAAACCGAACTTCCCATGAATGGTGTTAATTCACTTGCGCATTCCTGGTGCTTGGAGACTTCCAATTCCAAGGCGAACTTAACACTGAAAAGGTCCTGGAAAGCAACGCACAAACACATCTGTTAGAAATTAGTCTCTAGTTTGAAGTCCTCCGTCTACGTGGGAGTCAGAATGAAACAAGAAAACAACACGGCTGACATATATCACAGATGGATTATGTGTGTGTGTTTCTTTTCAAGTTTCTTTTTCATGGTGACGTGATTAAACACAGAGATGGTCTGATGGATAAGCTGCGTCGTGCCATTTTCGGTAATTTATTTAATAGTTTGACTATCAGCACATGCATTTCACCATGCAGGCTGAACAGAGCGCCGTTTAACACGCTTCTCCGCTTCCTTCCCATAACGTCGCAAACAGCTCCTCAAGCTCGGAGTCACGGCGAATTTGCCCTAGCAGAAATACAAACATCCAGACACATTGTGCGACAAACGCATTGTTACCCATTAGAGGGTATTTCGCGGTTTGCTGGTATCTGCCGCGGAGCCGCGCTTTCGCACCTTCAGAGCCGGCGCTGCGCCGTGCTCATGAAAGTCAGCCGACGCGATTCATTAGGAGTCGGTTCCGCTCACATTCCTTTCAGGTAAGTAGTGCACTGGTTAAACGGAAACCTTGATAAGCTGAACAAATACTGGTACTTATCATTCCTGTATTTACTTATCAGTTAAGGGTGTTTTTCTTCGCTGCGTAAATGTGGGGTCATTGATGTTTTGTTTGTAAGAAAGCGAGTTGCTGTAGACGAATACCTTGTGTGGTGCAGAAACACTTCACCCCTCCTCTCTAACCCTGTGTTTAGCAGGAAATCATCCCTGCAGAGATAGATACAGTGTTTGGAGGACTGGGGCATTTTGTACTTGCATGTTCAGGGACTTGGGAACAACACTGGTCACACAAAGTGCATTTGCACGGCACACTGCAGAAGCCGCGTCAAGGGGAGAGCAAACACTCAACATCATGGGCCCAGGAGGGGCAGGGGCCCCCCCCCCCCCCCCCAACAGAAAGATGAATGTGTGTTTGGTTTGTGTCTTTGTTTGTGGGGGTGAGCAGCACTAACCTGTATAACTGATCCCGGTTGGGGGTACAACCAACTGTCTGAATGGACCAGAACAGCTTGGACACATTCACAGAACACTCACTCATTTACCGCACAATACTATTTATGAGTGAGCAGTTACTACAGAATTCCATGCAAAACGTTGTCTGACATTCTGACATGCATTGTTACTGTTTAGTGTTTTTATGTATTGTCGCTGTGTAAATGTTTAATTGTCTAAATGTGTGTGTTGCGCTGATGTGCAATTTCCCTCAGGATTAATAAAGTGTCTGTCTGTCTGTCTGTCAGTCAGTCAGTCAGTCAGTCAGTCAGTCATCTGAAAAACAGAATATTAAATCATCTAAGTCACCATTCACTATTCAACCAAACCTTCCCAGGAAAACATTCCTATTTAGTGAGCGCATTTACCCGAAATGCTTGTGTGTCTTGCACAGTAGATGACACATTTAAAACACATTTCCCCCTCTGAATGAGTCCCATCCTGGGGTGTGTCTGGAGGCCGCTGTTCTGGGTACAAGATGACCCAGAATGATGCACGTGTACACCTCTGATGAAGGCCGGGCCAGGACTTGCCACTGTGTTTGAGAGAGAAGTTATAAATTACAATGAGGCGGGCCAAAAAGTTAAGAGTCAGAGCTTTGAATCAGCCCTCACTATAAATCTGTACAATCAGGTGCGGAGTTGGACTGTCTGAGCAGCTGGACTCTGACTGTCTTTGGACTCATTTGTCCTGCTGAAATTGATCAGGCAGCTACATATGTTGTGTGTCGACCTATCCTTCTCAGGGCCCAATTTACCGCCTGACAGTCATTCTGTGCATAACAGCTTTAACAGACACTGCATCCTGTGGATTGCTTCGCTCATGCAAAACAGTGCTGGGGCGGAGAGGGGGTGCCTCCGGCTGGAACTGTGCGGCGGTGTTTAATTCTTCTTTCCATTTGTAATTTAAGACAGTGGCATTGACCTAAATGCAGGGCTGTAATCCTCACTCTCTTTTTACATGTGATCATGTGCCTCACACCCAGGGGTATCAGAGGTGCATGGACATATGACACATTCATAGGGGCGCCAAGGTCGCCCCTGCTCAGCAAAATCAACTGAGCGATGGGAAATATCAACCCAAGCAGGGGCCCCAGGTGATGCTTTCTCAGGGGCCCCAGGATGTCTAGCTACTCCCCTGTTGATACCATAGTATGTTCCCCATTCTGAACAGTCTGACACACACCCACACAAAGGATCTCTGCTTCAGAATGAAGTCAATGCCAGGTCCTGAGAGAAGACGCGGGAGCTCAGCCAGTGGTGTTACAGTATGCTGAAGATGATCTCCTGTTGCCCCTCAGGCTCCACATTGACCTCTAGGGGGCAGGATTTAGTTCCAGGATACATTTGAACATGCTGCTGGGAATGAGAAGGTGGCATTTTTTGGGATGCAAACACACAGCCATCCACAGAGGGACACACATCGTCAGATGAGGGAGGGGGACATCCTTAGGCTGAGGATCGAAAGGGAGGGACCCTAACCCCCTAAGACTTGTTCTCATGGACCAATGAACGAGACCTGAGTCTCAGAGGTCTGATTAGTAGGTTATAAGAAGCACATCTTCGATATGTGAGGGATCACTGAGACCGGATTGCCAGCCCACCCCACCCCCTCTGGCGTTTAGGTCAACACTCATGTATTTCTGTCAGGATAGCACGAATCCAGTGGCCAAGGGTTGCTATTTTAACCTGCGAGAGACAGCAAGCAAACCAGCAGAATTGTGGGTATAAATCAATATAATAAGGTGGGGCTGTTACTGGCCTAAGGTCAAACTGGAGAGTGCTGCTAGGAATGAAACAGCACTGCCATCAAACGGTAGTCACATGGACACGGTAAAGCCATCGCTCCACTGGGAAGGGCACAGTGCTTACACCCCACCATAATCATCAGCTGTATCCGGGCAGTCTCGCTTGTCCAGGGCTCAAACCTGCCACCTTCTGGGTCACAAGTCCAGAACCCAATGCATGTTTTCATGCTTCCTATGTCCGGGTAGGCCCACATTTCCCCTGTTTCATTGCGTAATCGGTCATGAAAGAATGTTAACTAGTACCTCACATTAGTTTCAAACGGCAACATTAATGACTGCTATTCATGCTATGAGTAACCCATAATGAGAAAGAAATACCCCCCCCCACCCCAACAGCCAGGCAGTGTGTCACTGAACACATGGGAGGGGTTATCCGTAACCTTCAGAGGTTTAATTACCCTCCTATTCATACATAAATGACACACATTTATTTAGCAGATGTTTTATCCAAAATTATGTACAATTCAGAGAGATGGGACCGATTCCCATCTGGGCAGGGAGGTACTATAGCCAAGAAAACGCCCTGCCCCCAGAAAAATGTGAGTGGAGCTCTGCTTTGCACTCTGAGGAGTTTCCTGCTGCATGACCTCACCTGATCATTCCTCGTAAAACACAGTGCTCCCTGTACGTTGCAGAGGGGTTTGCATCCACCCAGCTCTGCTTAGCTTAGCCCCTGACTCAGGGGATGCAGACAAGTGTCACAAGCAGATACAGATGACTTTCAAATTGAAATCGCTTTACATGGGATGGCTGGACTCATGCACAGCTTAAAACTCTCTGAAAGGTACAATAGCAGCTACAATCCCAGGATCCAATCTACAAACCCTGCTGCTCTTCATAAGACTACATGACACTAACATAAGCCCTTCATGACCGCTAACATAACTTGTCAAAAGCTTTTCTAAAAGTTCATTACAATTTTTGTAGCCGTCATAAATGTTGACATTGGGAACTCCTGTCAAATGTCATAGGTTTATGCTGACATAAAGTTGTATTATGTCACTGACACTGACAAGACTGACTCAACACACAAAGTGACAATTTGTCATTTAAAGCCAGCTACAAAAGTTGGAACTAACCATCAAAAAGTGCTTTTGATGAGTTATATTGGCTGTCATGATGCGCTTATGTTGGTGCCATGTAACCTTAAGAAGAGTGCCCGTAAGGTTAAGTGTTACTACACTTTCATAGTATCGGCCCTGGTCATCAGACCAGTTTTCTCTTTGCTCACTGCAGTGGCATTCCACACGGGGCACCACTCTCTGGAACTCTCTGCTTTGTGTTTCTAGGGCATAGGTAACTCACAGTCCTGGCAAACGGAAATGGCAGAGTGTGAATAAAGGCGTATCTGTGGGCGCATCAGATCCAGGGGTGACATGGGGGGGTCACCGACGTAGCAGAAAGCCCCCGGTTCACTGACATGAGTCATGGTCCCCAAACCTTCATGGTGCTGGGGTGTCCTCTGGGGAGCATGCAGGGGTGCTCTTCTGTTCCCTACATTCCCTGTGTCCTTTGATCTATCTGACTGGAAAAGGCTTTTGTTTGGGGGGCAATTCCAGTTGCTGTGGTTCGGGAGGGAATGGGAGAGTCTGGAACGGGTGGTTCTGGAATGGGAGGTTCTGGAGTGGGGGGGGTCTACAGCATCCTCCCAGAAACTGGATATCTTGAGTGGTGTCTGGTGAATGTTTCTGCCTTGAGAGAAACTCTGAAATACAGATGCTGCAGGGGCCAGCTGTTTGACCTTAGCAGGAGGGGCCTGTAAGCGCAGTCAGATGCACCCCAGCGTGGTTCATCTACATGTAGCAGAGCAAGCTGTGTGAGCCGCTCTTCTGGATGCTGCGGTTCACGGTCCTGACAGGAAGGTCTCTCATTTGCTGGAGTCTTAAAATAAACAAGTATAATTTAATGGAGTTTCAGCACAGCCCCAACCCCCGGCCCCCCACCCCCCCAAGGGACACGGTGGCTCCCGGCGGGATGCAGCCATGGGCTCCACCCTCGATCTTCACCAGTCAATGCCCCATGCACCCAATGAGTGTGCATGCTCACCAGGATCTGGGGCCGTGGGGGCCACGCCAGGGGGTGCTGGGCTCAGCAGTGGGCCTCGTCGGCTGTCATTGAAGCAGGCTTGGCAGAACCGGGTCCAGTCAGTTCCTTGGCATGTCTCCTGTCTGCCAAACACTGGAAAACAACTGTGGCCAGTTATGTTGCATGCAAAGCCACCCCCCACCTCTCCAGCCCTCCATCCATCTTCTCTGGCCTAACTTCTCCTCCTATGACCTCCAATGGCCTCCCCCCATCGCCCATTGGCCTTCCCCCATCTCGCACTACCTCTCCCTGCCACCCCCCAGCTCCCATGGCCTCCGCCACACCTCCCCATGCCTCCTCTGTATTAAAGCCTGTGGATATGAAAAGTACAAAGTGCTGAAATGTTTCCTGCCAGGGAAAGACCCCAGCCACGCCAACCCCAACTCAACCTCCAGCTGGGTTTAAACAGAACAAAAAACACAAAGGCAGGGACCAGGACCTCCATGCATTGGGCCCGCTTGGGCTTGCTGTTTGCTGGAGCTGCTCGGAACCTAAACAGAATCTCCTGTTTATGACAGTGGTGGTGACTGACAGGGGGGCAGATCCGCCCTCCTTCCCAGACTGAGGGTCTGGGGTCCCCATGCTGCCCAAAAGCAGGGCAGCACGTCAGCAGGAACAGAGCCTCTTTGTCTTGATCTCCCCAGGGGAATTTTCTGGAGTTTTGCATAAGTTTCCACTAAATATTTATCTTTTTGTCTTTCCCCTCACTTTAATAAAACCAAGCAGCTTTTTATAAAACAGATTCATGTCAGACGCCCAGCTCATCAGAAGGAAGCTGCGGGGTCTCTGTCCGGCACCTAGGGGGTGCTGTCCAAGGCCTGCTTGTCCCTCCAGTATCTGGCACTCGTTTCTGGTTGTAAGGACATGACTTTGTGCCCCCTGTTGTGACTGGAGTTCCACTAAACCCAATGACTAAAGCATGAATAACAACACAGATGTAACTAATGAAGGGTCTCGCTTCACCAACAACAATATTACAGAGCGTGTCAGCCTTGATGCTGAGGTGTCTCCAGGAGGGCTGAGCATGGAGGGCGGAGTCGAAGGGCAGAGCATGGAGGACGAGCCGGGCATTGGGTCAGGGTGCCCTCCATCTTCAGGCTGGCTATCCTAGGCTATCCTAAAGGCTATCCTAAAGCCACACTTTTGATTCCTGAACTGATATTTATCAGGAAGCCTGATGAGTCAAACCCGTGTCCCCTTAACACTGAGCTGTCTTTCGGGCTTTTCTGGTGAAAGCTGAGGTAGGGAGGCAGCTTGAGCCTCACACTGTGTGGACTGCCAATACAGCACCACTTAACTAAATCACCACTAGTTGACCAGGACCACTCCCTTAGCTACACCACCCCTTGCTAGCGTTTGTACTGGTAGAAGCACACTGACTGTGTGAACCTGTGAGTAACTTTCAGTTTCTCACATGCAGTAATGAGCACCTTGTGTTTTCTCATCAAAGGTCACGGTGGCTACAAGATGGGGACCCACCCAAGACGGTGAACTTCTGCTGTGTAGGTTGACATATTCAGCTATGTTAACAGGGCAAATGTAAACCTGCCGGCTGGTTCAGTTAGTTTTGATAGCAAGGACCAACTAAACAGTGTGCTGTGCTTGAGGTTGGGGGGGGGGTGTTGCCATGGAGATGCTTAATGAAGCACACTGGCAAGGTCCCCTTGGTGAAGCGCATACAGTGCAGATTTACAGCACTGAGGGGGGTGTGGGCAGCCCCCTCTTACTCTGCTTTCTGAGCCCACAGGTTAAAGCGTGGGATTCCAAACTTTAGGAAAACCCATTTTCCCACATTCCCACAGTGGGAACCAGCATTCCTTCCAAATCTTTGTGTTGAGGTTTAGTCAGGGGGCCAGTTCCTGCTTAATTTCACAGGGAAGCTCCCCCCCTCAGCTTAGATAAGGGCCCCAAGGGGTCTCTATGGGCAGTTTTAGGACCATCCATTACATTTCCTCACCTCCTATAGATGGTGCACCGAATCTAATTCACAAAATAAATGATTATCCCATGATGAACATGGACAGAGGACAGATATTGCTATTCTCAGCACCATATGGGGAGAATTAGCCCTCGGCATGACATGATTTACAACAACAACAGCAGTAAAATCATCTTTGTTTCAACAGAGAATTTTACTTTGAGCCTGAAGTCACATTTTACAAAGATTTCTAATAATTTATCATAATGCAAGCGATAAGCACACATTGATGTGTAGCTATTACCTGTACATCTGACATTTTATCTGACATTTAAAAACTCATAATCTCATAAGGGTTTTTCCTCACCATAGACATTGATGTCACGCCAAGCCCGCCTCAATTCACATGTCCATGTTGATGTTGCGTCACTGAGTGATCAGGCCACTCTTTTCCCGTCCAGCTGTAAAAATCTGCATAGATATGACACCCTTTCTGGACAAAGTTTAAGAAATTCCCGTCGGCAGTCAGAGCAACTGAAAATTCACTATGAAACTCAGGGGCATAAATCTGTCATGGCGAAGACACTACGGATACGGGGGACGCTCGCAGGCTCTACATGACACACTTTTCACGCTTGTATGATTTACTGGAATAATGCAAATTAAGGTTCCTTTGAAAGATACATATTTGATGTGTTTCCATGGCCATTGTGTGCAATCAGAGGCAGCGTTTCTGCGCTATTTAAATTGATAAGAAAAATGTTTTTAAAGCAAACATTCTGGAAATTCCTGCTGGTCCATGTGCATGTCGAGGATGGAGATTAAACAGAAGAAAAAGCACAAAGCCGGCAGCGACCGGGCGTTACCGCAAAATGTGACCTGAAAGCAGAACCAGCAGACTATCAGAGGCCAAACGAACTGAATGAAAAACAGGAGGAAGCTGCAGAAAAGCCAGTCCTGCTGCTTGTACAGCATGACTGCGTGACACCTGCTCATCAGCACACGGGACAGAGAACTCCCCCCTGCCTTGAGGAAGTGGAAACCGTGAGGAGGAGCCCAGTGTTCGGGCCCGGGATCAGCCCCCCCCACCCCCCACTGACAGTTTGTGGAGATTCCCACACTGCCAACTCCCTCTGCTCTTTGTGGTTTCTGTCTCATAGCAAGCAGGCAAACGCGTTTTTAATGCTGACAGATAGAGCCTTATCCAGGGACAGATGTCGGCTATGGGTTATGTGGGAATCTGGACCTCTCAGATATTTATGGCTACTCACTTCCCCAAGATGCTGGGCTGTGCAGAAACGGCATCAGGCCTTTTAGACTTTATTCGCTGCATGTATACACAGTGGAGACTCTACACATACTTGTAACGCATTTGAAGGTCATCGTAATGACATCTTGTTCCGTGTAGATGAACTGGTGGTTTGACACCTCGGCAAGGTACAGCTGTCGGCTGACCAAGGCCTCACCTGCCAGGTGACATGCTTTCTGATGTGGGGTGGAGGTACCACAGCCTGACCAGGAAGGGGAGAGTTTATTACCTTCACACAGACGCAGGCAGCAAGATTGTCAACGCTCAGACTGATGCCAATATGCCACGTCCACAACGTAAGAAGGCACAACAAACAGACCATGCATCAACACTGAATATTGACTGATATCAAAGGGGCGGGGCTTAGAGAGCACAAGAAACCCAAAAGACGCACAAGCACACCGGTCCATTGGCGGCCAGGGGACCCAATGTGATGCCAACACATTACTGGATGGCATGTCTGACAGTCTTCATGGGCACAGCAGCCTCGATGCCCCATAAATGACGGCAGCTTTGTGATTGGCCAGCCGTGACTAGGCCACGTCCCCAAGGCATTTGCTCTCAGTCCAGTCCCCGGTGCAGCAGGCCCCATGCCATCCCTGGGGGGTGTGGAAGCGCATTTCCCAATAACAAGTCCCACCCATTGCTGTGCTTGAAGCCAAACCTCACATCCGCCAGACTGGGGGGGTGAGCGGGTGGGGGGGGGGTCCCAGTAACAGAGATGCCAACACCCCCCCACAATCAGCGGTCAGCGATCCTCATGCAGCAGGAACAGTTTGATGGCATCGGGCAGGGGGAGGGACGGGATGGCCCCCAGGTAACGTTTTCCGAGAGCCCGACGGACACAGATGCGGCAGAGATGGGTTAGCCTCCGAGGGGTCCCTGGGGGGGCAGGGGGACAGAAACACCAAGCTATTTATAATCAGGGAAGTTAATAACTGATCATGTGTTAGGCTGCAGAGTTAGTGATGTCTGTAACATTAAAGGGGCGGAGTCCCAGGAAAGGGGAGGGGTCTCCAAAAGGTGATGTTTCTAAAGGGGCGTGTCTTCAGAGTGTTACATCTGAATGGACATGTGTCCTTTGAATAGTGCTGAAAGGCCACTCACTGCGAGCCTCCTGGAAAAGCCGCAGCGCCTCGGGCTCCACCCTGAGCCGGACACGCCCCACGGGCTCCAGTTCAGGGTGCTCCTCCCAGGGCACCAGGCTGGGGTTGGCGCCGTGCTCCAGCAGCAGCCGGACGAAGGCGGGCTCGCAGCCATGCCGCAGCGCAGCGTCCAGCAGACAGGCGGCCAGGCCCCGCTGTAGCGCCTCGCGGCTCACCGGGCCCGTGTAGTTGTAGTTGGGGTCGGCGCCGGCCTGCAACAGCACACGGAAGCAGTCCAGGTGATGGTAGGCGGCGCTGATGTACAGCGGGCACACCACCAGCGAGGACAACGTGCGCGCACTGAACAGTGGCCGTGGCCCCAGCTGATGGTCCACATCCACGTCTGCGTCAAACCTGGGGGGGGGAGGCAGCAGGTCAGTCTCCAGTGCCAGCTCTGTGAGGCCCGTGGGGCCCGGTCAGGGTGACCCACCTCAGTGACGGGCGGTGGTGCTTACTTGATGAGCTCCTTGAGAATGTCCACCCTGCCCACCCGCGACGCGTGGTACACGGGTGTGCTGCGGTGGTGCCGGCTGCCGTTGGGGTCGGCGCCCGCCTCCAGCAGGATCCGCACGCAGTCCAGGTGCCCGTTGACCACGGCCACGTAGAGTGCAGTTTGGCCCTTGACGTCAACCAGGTCCACTGCAGCACCACGGCTGATGAGGAAGGCCACACAGTCGCCGTGACCTGCCGTGGCGGCGATGCGCAGCGGGGTGCATGGCAGCCAGCCGCAGCACCACACCGACTTCTCATTTATGCGCCTGTGTGTGGTCAGAAGGCGGTCAGTCAGGATGTGTGATAGAGTGTGGTCAGGTTCCGCTCAGGATGCCCTGTGGCCATGCAGATGGCGCTGCGTGTGAGGATGTGGTATAAACGCGGGGCTGGGTGCGATAAGCCGGCAATCAGTGTGCGGTCGGGGTGATTTGTGGGTGTGCGGCTGGTACTGCATATCCCCAAGGTGGTGTATGAAAACCATGCAGGCAGCGTGCAGTCAGGCAATCTGCCTTACTGTTTAAAGCTATCCTCCTGCAGCAGACTGTGCAGTGTGTCCAGGTCACCCACGTAGGCAGCATTGTGCAGTCGCATGTCGTCAGATTGCTCCAGCGGCTTGTCACAGTACTGTTCCTGCAGCCATTCCTTCAGATTACGGCCTGGAGGGTGGGTGCGGCCAGTCGGAAGATGGAAATCAATTCAAAAGGGCTAGTTATAAAGCTGCAATTTATGTACATTACATCCGAAGAAGAAAAAAAAATATCCGCAAAACAATCGAACGCATTTAAACAAAAAATTATAAATGACAAGCCTTATGAGGAGTGAATGGACAGAGGGGGCGGGGATTATAGCCGTCAGTCAGTGCGCGGACCAATGAGACGCCGCTTCTTTGACCCACCCCTTGATGACTGACATCCGCCCATGGCGGAGTCCGGTGGACACCATAACATTTTCAATTTTATTTGTCTGCACTTACTTATCATGTCGCAACGTTACTAATACATGGAGCAAAAGCGTCTAGCGGATAATGTCGGATACCTGCGGGCGAGGTGCCGGATAGATCCGATATCGTGACCACTGGGTTGCCGATATTAGGCGGATCGTTGTCTCCGTCTAAATCCCCCCCGTCTGCCATATTCTGCTGAGAAAAGCTTTAAAGCTTTAGGATTTATTCAGACGCCGCTCTTGTCCGCAGTGTGCATTCTGCCCTAGATTCGCCGGCCATGTAGCTTTACTTCGGCCGTATATACGTCCGCAAAGCTGACATGGAAGCGGGGATCCTCCTTTTATGCGTCGGTTTCCTCTTCCTAGTTTGGGCTCGGTTAAGGTGGAGCGGCTGCAAGGCATGGTCACCCGCCACCAGGGGGCACACAAGAGGCCGGGACGCCAGCGGACTTTGGGGCTATCTTTATAAATAACCATCAGGCGTTTTATGCCACGGATGGGCCGTGACACTTCAAAAAGCATTCGTCTCGGCCTCCCCTTTCCCACCAGTTACCCAAAACTACACGTATCTCACGCAGACACCGGCACTCACAGCCGCCGCTTTTGCAGTAGTCCAAGCAGACGCATTTGGCTGTGGCAGGTAAAAGGGCTCGGCTGTTGCTGGAAGAGGTGTGCTTCAGGCAAGCTGGGGGGGGGGGCGTGTTTTATTGTGGACCGGTGACAGCTCAGCTCCTCCTCTTAAAATAACCATGGGGACCGCAGCGCCTTGCGAAGCGAATCTGTGCGGCATTAAACGCCACTCCCCCTGGCGTCCCGTGCGCAGAAAGTGCGCATCCTGCCCCTGTACAGTTAACTTTGTGGTATGGCTGTGAAGCCCATAAAAGTGCAAAGGTGACCGAGGTTCCCCCTCCCCGTCAGCGTCCAAACTTGTATAACGGCTGGTCTGGGATTACGGGATGGGTTTTAGGGATTAATCTAGTGTAAACAAAGGCAACGGTTCAGACTAATCCCGCGGGTCCCCTGGCTGTCACTTCAGTGCTTATTGAGGGGCTGCGAGTTCAGTAATGAGGGGGCACTGGGACAAAGGCGACATGCGCCGAGTCCGCTCCCCGGTCAGATGTGCCCTAAACAGGTGGGCTCTTTGCTTCGCAAATCCATCCTCAACCGCGTTTAAGGATTCCCAGTTCATCTGTACCCCATATAAATCTGAGGCAGCTGTTTTAAGCCATCCCTTATAAAGGTAATTCAATTTCACTCACCGTTTCTTTTCCTAAGAGCGCCCAGTCTACAGGGTATTAACCAACCCGGAGTTCCGCACGTACTGCTGACCATCTAAACCCCGGCTCTGCGCTCGCAGACCCTGTATCTGCGGTTCCTTCGTCCTGTCCAGAGGGCTACATTACTGGTATTATTATTGCTGTTGTGCCTTTAAAGAGGAGCTCCGGAAAAACGGGACCTCCAGACAACAGAATACAGGCCTAGCAAAATTTTATAACTCAGTCTACTACAGAAGTATCAATGAAAACACACACGTTTCCTTTGTTGTTTATTAGCTATATAATGCGATCATTTTTCATTAAGGAGCGCGCTCCCCGGAGACACTTTTATTCTTTTAGGAGGTTGTTTAAGTGCTTTGAGTGCAATAAGTATAATAATGTTGATGAAACAAAATAGATGTCAAACACGATCTATCTCAAAATGCCGAATCCGCTAAAACATAAACACTCTCATTGCTGTCGAATCCAGATGTTTGCCTTTCTGGTTTAGTTTTACATTTATGACGAAATTGGCACGATATTTACATTTCCTCCCGTAGACATCTGGTGTTTTACAGTCCGCAACAGAACTATGCTGTTTATAATCACTTTCATTTTATAAAACAGACGAGTTTAGATTGGAATTTGCATGTTGTTAATGTCTTTCTGATTAGTAGAAAATGACCACTAGCTGTACATCCACTAGAGGGCGACGAGAGATCCATAAATTAATATCCAAATATTCGTGGTTTATGATTAAATTCAATAGATAAGTTGAATCTATGCGATTTTAAAATGTGTGATACCACTTTGGAGCACAGTGCAAATCAGAACAGAATCCATTCTTTTATTGTTAAGTTTTACTTTTGACAAAATCCCATTATAAAAACCTAACAATGTGACCTCACCCAAGAGAGACAGAATTAAGAAGCCTTTGCTTCAGTTGTAGAGAGGCTGGGTTGTGTTTCAGGGATTCTGCTATGTGACTCACAGTTTTAGTGGCTCAGGGTGCTGACCAGTTTCTGCCTGCTCAGCTGTGGTTGGCATAGAGACATCACATGTCTTATTTTCAAAGTGCAGCATTTTTGTGCAATGTGGGTCTGGTTTGTTGGCAATTTTGTACCATGTGGGTCTTGTTTTTTGCATTTCTTCTCTTTAGTTCTGACTTGGGATGAGTGTTTTGCAGACTGGCTGGAAAGAGCCTGCAGAAGTACTTCAGCTTTTGAGACAGTGGTATTAAACCATCCCTCAGCTCTGAGTGTGCTGAGTGAGTGCATGGGGTACAGCACTGAAACTGCCTGTTGCCTCTGTGTGCATCCTCCAGGAACACAAACCCAAAACCTTCTGCTCCTAAAAAGAAACCAACTGACTGTTTGTCAGCATTCCCAGGTGGTCGGGTTCAGATCTGGAATCCTGCAATAATTATATACAAGTGGGTCACAGAGTAACAGAGAAAGCCCCCCAGAGCATAAGGAGCCAGAAACAAGCCTTTCGGTCCCTACAGAACCAAAAAACACCCCCTTCATCAGCTAAGCAGACATAGCTCCTCTGCAAATTGCAGCAAAGTACTCTAAGGAGATGCCAAGGTGGTTGCTTTCAGTCCAAACGTGAATGATATGTGGGAGGGAGTATTATGTTCTGCCCAGAGAGTCTGTTCAGAGGTACTGTCTTCTTTCAGCCCAGGGGAGTCAAATAAAGCCCAAGAGAAGGGACACATTATGGGCCTCCATCCCAAGTGACTGTGCCCCCGCTTGCTGGTCCAGTGCAGAGAGGGTACAATGGCTATGGCAACCCCAATTTCCTGCCTGAACGGCACTAGGGCAGCAACCACTAAGGGTGTCTAATAATAAGCAGTTGAATCAGAAAAGGCATCATCATCAGAAGGGGGGTGGGCAGAAGAAAACCTATCTGGACACTTCTGTCCCATGGAGCACCATATAAGCGTCCTGCGGCGATGCACCTCCGATGATGTTAGCCTCGTCTCAAGTAGGGGAGGAGAGTGGGGACAGTTGCAACACTTTTTACATTTCCTTCAGTTTCTCAGAGACTGTTTATTTTGGAAAGACAAACTTTTAACACATTAAACCCACATCTGTCAGCTACCCACCTACACTGCTGTAATGTGTGTACATATTATAATACACATACAATTTATACTTTAATAGACAAAGTCAAATTTTGCAACTGACCCCATAACAGGGAACGGTTGCAACAGTCGACAGGGGTAATAAAACCATTCTTTAACACCATTTTGCAGTTTCTTTATTTAATTTGTGCACAGACAGGGTCTTCACAAAGTTAAACTGGCTACATAAAGACAAGGACTACTAAAAGGAAAAAACATATCTTCAGGTAACCAGTAACAACCGTGTTTTAGTTAATTATCACAATACATTTGAACTACAAAATATTTTTTAATCAAAATCAAGACATTGAAATTTAATGATATACTTCTGTGAAAGCTTATTGTACTGAATGGTGTCTCTGTATATGTGTGTGGGTTTGCATAGATCACATTTAGTGACCAAAATGTCGCAAAAGTGTGGTAAAACCTGAAGCCTCATTACTTTTGGGAACATTTTTTCAGTCCCCATTTGGATAATCACAGTTTAATAAAAATCTGTGAATGCGATGAAAAGAGTCAAAATGTCAAAAAAGCCTTGTATTTGGTTTAGTTACTTATGGTTAACGTTAGGACTATACAGGGAAGAAGCAGTGTCCTGAGTGGGCTGGCCGCAAACCAGATGGTGCTCTCCCAAGTTCATTAAATGGTGGAGTCCATTGAAAGTGAAAGTGTTGTGGATTGTAATACTCCCTTGAAAACTCACCATGCAACTAACTAACTCTACTGACCTGTGTGTGCAGTCTGAGCTCTGCATCTGTGCTGCCCTTTCTGGGCAGTATCCCGTGTTCTGTTTGTGTTTATGTTTCGCAGTATGAGGAGCATGCCGACATGTCACCACAGAGCCACCTAGTGAAGGCTCTGGGAAGTGAAGGTCATGGAACATAGGTCACAGGTGCAGATCTCTGGGCTAATGGCAGCTGGGAACAGCACACACTTTAGTAAGATGCGTGACTAGTAATGCTCTGGAAACAAAGGACTGGCTAACTGGCTAACGACACCCAAAAAATTCCAGGCACACTTATGTTCCTGTGTGAGAAATTACCCCCAATTACATGGAAGCCTGTAGTGGTAAAACTGGTTTGTTAGGCAGTTGACTAAACTCTGCCGATGGCCAAGTGGGGGTTGGATCTTTCTGTACCGGGAGCGGGCAGAAGTGCTGGGTCTTATTACAGGTACCACCTGGCACTTGATCAGGCACAAGATCAGTCTCAGTTAGCTCCAGCCAGCATGAGACCTGACAGACTGAGGCTGCCCCCACGGCACCTGACCGAGCATAAGCTGAGGCCGCTGGCACGGTAAAAGAGGGTCACCATTCGACCCGGCACGGCAAAAGAGGGTCACCATTTGACCCGGCACGGCGAGACGGAGTTATTGGGAGTTGTTTTTGCCAACTTTGGGGTATTGTCTTATGGTGATTGGTAACAACAAGTCAGCTAATTGAGTTTTTTTCCATACATTTGTGAACACAGTATATGCTTAAAATAAGCTAAATTGTGCTGATGATTATATCAGTAATTGTATCTTAATGAAATGCAATATCACTGCCATGCTGACGTCTGGTTTTAAATTGAAAATTAAACTTGGGTTATAAGAATTTCTCCTACTGCGATGGTGCTCCGGGAACACACCGCGTCCTGCGCATACTGAAAGAAAATGAAAAATACATTAATCGGGACACGAGACCACAATACATAACTCTAAGTGCAAATATTCCGTTAACATCTGTGCTTTAAATGCCTGTTTTTATTGGGGGGGGGGGGGGGGGGGGGTGGGGGGGATCACTTTAAATTATACACTATTTGTTGATGGATGTGTTGATAACTGCTGAGTCTTGGTTTAAAATGCAGGTAAAACTGTAAGTGACAGACTTGCACTTTTTGACACATTTTAATCAGACACATTCGATTAACATTAACACATCTTTAGTTTGTAGCTGCTTTCTTGTCATGTACCATTCCTTAAACGTAATTGTGCCGCTGTTAGGGGAATGTGATAGGACAGGAAGGAGGCTGTGCTGGTTCACATAGCTCCAGCACCGGACGTGTGTATATGCCCGCACATCTTGCCCTGCCAGCCTAGCTGGACTCCACCCATTAATTAAAAATAAAGCCCGGAGCGAAGTGCGTGTCACACCTGTAGGACAGGACACAGCGTCGGTGGCACTTTTCACTGCGTTCGGGTTACCCCGCATCCTGACCGGTAAGATGGGGACAGCGTGAGGACTAACGATTCATCATCTCTGCTCTATAGTATAAATATATGACGCTCCAGTAGTGTCGCCAAACATGTGTATTGCCAGTGCATGTGTGAAAATATCGGGTTTTTTACGTTTATTCATCTTGGTTTAAATTTCAGTCCGTTTTCCAAGATTACATTTTCATAACTTATTAAGCCATGTCAAGCGCATGATGCATTAAGAGGCACGGCAATACGGCTGACAGGCACGGAGATTAGGAGCGTCGCTGTCTAGGACAGGATACTTATGCTTTGATACTCCGCACCTCGCCTATTACTGCCCTCCATGACCCGCTTATCAGTAGTGTGGGCGGAGACACCCAACTCGTTAGACGTTTTCTTTTACCACCTCAGAGAACAAAGGTTCACATACCAGATTTTCAGACTGCACTTTGTACTCCGTTTCTTAATTTACATTACGAAAGTCCTGAAATGTGGTTATGTTAGGGTGATCAGATAATCCATGTTATCCCGGACGCTTTAAGATAGGACATGATTTATAAACTATCATTTCAATCAAAAGGACCTGGATTTCGCTTAAGCGCTGCGTTCTTACTGCGTGCTGATTGGTCAGTCTCCTATAATCACGCAAGTGTCACTAATGTTAATGCTAAACTGCTGGATGAGTGTTTCAATCAAGGAAACAAACCAGTCAAAGCACAAGAAGAACTGAACTATTTAGCCAAGCAAAGCAGCCTTCCAGGTTTAAAGTCGTTTGTAAAACCTGAAGTAGCTCAAAGCGTCCGGGATGACATGGATTATCTGGTCACCCTAAGTTATGTAAACTCACAGTTCTTCTGAGATCAAGGAGTTCGCCTATTTATAGGCTATAATACACATTTGTGATTCTCCGTTTCAGGGTTTGAAGGCAATGTTTTCCCGGCTAGTCGTCGTCTTATTACTATTTCTAACCACACTGAATGTCTCATACCAGAGAAAACCGAAAAATACTCCCCAAACGCTGTCTAGAGGTAAGTACAATGGCCATTCATGCGGGCACACTACCTTTGGAAATCACTGGCGGAAGAATCTGACACTTCCTCTAGGGGGCGCCAAAAATGCATTCCCAAAAGCCACTTCATACGGGCATCTTCGTTTTCATTTAAAATATCAACGACATATGTCGACGAATTCAAAAGTACAATATTTTACGAGGCTGAAGTTGGCTCCTTATTCGCAGCTCCTTGATTTTTCGGTCCACCTTAAATGCTGGGCAACCAATTGCAATTTTGCTCTTGCGCCTCTAGGAGGGCTTATTTACCGAGGCTTATGTTCAGAACTTCAGTATTTCGATACGTATCAAATTATTAAATGCTTTGAGCCGAGGTAAACACACTTCAGAGACATAATATGATTTCTACAAGTGATTTCACTTGTTACCAGAATGGCTCAAAGTTGTTTTCACCTTCAAATCCACCTGAGAACATAGCTCACATACACATTGCTTGTCATTATATGATGATTTCCAGACAGGTGTTAAAGGCTTTGAGCCAGGGAAAACGGTATACGATGCCTGCAAGTGAAATCACGTGTTACCTGCCAGGATCAAAGTTGATTTCATATGTATATTCTGTGATTTTCAGACAGGAGCTCAAGAGGTTAAACACTGAGCTAGTGAAAAGACAGCTGAACCTGAATAGCTGTGATGCTCGAAACTCAAATCACTTGTTAGTTGCCTGGCTCAATGTATTCTTCACCTTCAAGTACACCTGGGAACTATCAACTGACATTTACACTGGTTTTTTACTAAGTATAAAATGGTTCATCCACTGCAAAAATTAATGGTCTCCGTTTCGTGGCATAGTAGAAAGGGACACTGGAGTACAAAATAATGTTTTTAATCTCATAACATTGTAAGAATTGTTTCTTTATGTATGTAAAAAAAGTTTTTGTAGTGTGACACTGAAAACAACTGTAAAATATTTTTTTTTATTTGAACAGAGGATTAACTTGACATTTACAACAAAAACAACAACAATCACTCTATCCCTTGAGACAATGAACCATGATCTGATATGTACACCTTAGATTCAAGGTCTGTCTTTGGCTTCAATCATGCCATATTATGAGATTAAAATCATTATTTTGTACTCCAGTATTCCATTCTGCTATGCTATTATGTATGTGCTATGTATTTAACCCCTTGAGCTCCTGCCTGCAAATCATCACATAATATGCATATGTGAGCTATGTTCCCAGGTGGATTTGAAGGTGAAAGCAACATTGAGCCAGGCTGGTAACAAGTGAAATCACTTGTAGACATCATATTATGTCTTTCTGAAGTGTGTTTTCCTCGGCTCAAAGCATTTAATAAGTTAATACGAATCGAAATATTGAAGTTCTGAACATAAACCTCGGTAAATAAGCCCTCCTAGAGGCGCAAGAGCAGAATTGCAATTGGTTGCACAGCATTTAAGGTGGACCGGAAAATCCAAATAAGGAGCCAACTTCAGCCTCGTCAATATTTTACGTGACATCGCGGCCATCCAAGTTTTGTCAAAAGAACAGCTTTCTAGCTCATTTTGACTGCTCTGCCATTAGCTGTGTACATAGTTTAATTGTAATTTCACTATGACGTCTTTAAGGATGGGGAGATATTGAGTGGGTCCAAACCTATGAAGAAGGACTGATGAAAACGAAGGAAAGGTAAGCGGAATTTCATCTTCTGAAATGCAGTCATGAAGATGGTATCCTAGCACACCAGACCACGTTTAGCGTGTGTAAGTCCTCTGCTGAGCTGAGTTTTTTTGCCCCTCTTTATCCCTAAAGCAAAAAGCCACTCATGGTAATTCATCACACAGAGGACTGCCCATACAGCCAAGGTCGGTCACCCTACTCCCTGCTTCAGCTGAGAATCCCACACTGTGTCCTCCGTCTGGATGCAGGCTGCTCACTTCTTTCACATGTCACACGACATTTAAAGCTGTTTGAATAATGTAACCTTTCTTTTTATATGCTTACTGTAGCCCTTAAAAAGGCATTTGCTCAGGATAAAAATATTCAGAAAATGGCCCAGGAGGACTTCATCATGCTCAACATAATGGTAAGTACAGCCATGGAGGTCACCGAGTCCTAATTACAGGCCACCCAGTGGGAGCCTCCTCCAGGGGCAGCAGTGAGCTTAACCTGCATCACTTCTTCAATGTTCTCATTTTTAGCATGAAACCACAGATAAGAACCTGGCTCCGGATGGCCGGTATGTTCCCAGGATCCTCTTTGTTGGTGGGTTTCGTCTCCCCCTTCAGCTAATTTTAATGTCATTTTAATGAGTGTAATTGCGCCCCCTGCTGATGCACCATAATGCCACCTCCTTTAGCAAGGTGCAAATATTTTCTGTGCCATAGTGGCCCGCTGAGGTGACTCTGTATGATGTTTCTGAGGGTCACTCACCTGAAGCAGTAAGCCTAGCAGAAGCTGATGCTTGATAAGTTTGTAACAGGGTGGCACTATGTACGTCACCGGGAGGAACGTGGGGGGCAGGGCATCCACATTCTTGCTAGCCCCACCCCTGTGTGATGCTTCCTCTCCCCTCCAGACCCGGCCATGAAGGTACGCGCTGACATTGCGGGCAAGTACAGCAACCACCTGTACACTTACCAGCCAGGCGACATGGATGTCCGTAAGTGCTCTGTCTCATGCTGGGGACATCACGTATCCTGTGACGTGCCATCCTGCCCCCAGAAGCCCGGGCTCCTCCCCTGGTATTCTGCCCGGCACCCCCACTGAACCTATCCTCCTTTCCAGTGGTAAAGAACATGAGAAGAGCCAAGGACCTTCTGCACTCGGAGCTCTGACCATCAGCCTCATGAACTGCTGACCCCTGACCTCAAGAAGCGATCTCCTCCTGAAATGAGGAGTGGCAAAGTGTGGGGTGGCAAATATTACCGTAGTGTAAGATGCCGGGATAGCAAACCAGCACCCCCTGCCTTTTCATGCCGCATCTACAACAAGATTTTACCATTTTACCAAGTCTCTTACCATTGGCTGCCATTTTATGTTGCATTTTATACTGGTGGTTCATTTAGCACTTTCAAATAATAAAAAAAAAAACACTCTTTGAGTGTCTCATATGTGTTCATCATGAATAGTCACTCCCAAGAGCTCTCCATCATTCCTGGGTCTCCAGTACTCGCTTCTTAGTGCCCCCTGCCTAACCCAGGCGTTCTGCTCTTGCTCCGCAGCACCCGCCACCGATCCCAGGTCTACTGCAATCCCTTCCCGGCTCCCCACGCCCACTCCGGGTCTTCGGCACGTTCTCCCCAGCACCCCCCTCCTTCCCAGGTGATGAAATTGCTGGGCACCTGATGGGACTTAGACCAGCAAAATGCTTTGAATCCCCGCTGCTGCCTCATGCAGTCCTGTGATCTCTGCCTAAGAGTGCAATTTTCCTTACCTTCAGAAAGCATGACTTGAATTGGTTTTGAATTAAGGATGCAAGTGTAATCCTAAAAATAAGTCCACTGCTTGCGTGTGAGTTCTGACACTGATGGATTATAGTGGGAGACGTGCCCCCTAGTGGCCAGTAGTGAGTGATGCAGCACTCCTCCTGTTCATGACTGGCGTTTCGCTAACTCTCCTGATGTTGTCAAATTGATCAACTTTCTTAACATGGGGGCATTTAACAGTCACGATTAAAATACAGCAATTCAGCTGATGGACATTGGTCTTATTTATTTTACAAAATGTAAAATAAATGTTTTGCGAATACTTGAAGTCATTATAAAGATTCCCAACAAACGAGAGTTGATGAGAGTTTATGAATGGGTCAATTAGGAGTATCCTGCAATATTTCCCTGCAGAGAGCTGACTAGCCCCACTGTGCATGAAGATGCCCAAAGGGGTGTGAGTACATGGCGACGACTGGCTCCCTGTGGGGGGCACGTCAGTACTGAAGGAACTGCTTGCCTGCAGTGGGCTTTGTGTAACAGGTTAGATGCTTTTCAGGCAGGTTAACCCTTTCATGCATGGTGGTTAATACAGTGGACAGCTATTCAATAGCAATTCTCTTGAAAACGCACAGATTTCAGCGGTATAACTGCATATCAGTCTGTACGGTGGACGCTATTGCATTACTCCATAGGCTTTCACCCAGTGGCCAGTTGCAGTTTTTCATCCATTCAGAGAAATAAAAACACAGAAAATAATCCTGACTCAGGTTATCATTATTCATACATGAATGGGTTAATAAGGGCTTGATTCAAGAACAGCAGCCAATCGGGTTCCAGGAGGGTGAGGCCACGAGCGTCAGATCTCCTATAGACAGTTTACAAATAAATAGTAGGAAAGATACAAAAAAAAAAAATCAAATACAAAAGTTGACCATATTAGTTTTATTGTCTTCCATATGAATAAGCTATTCTCCATTTGTACATAAAAATGTTTTTTGTCCTTTAATCTCATGCTGAGTGCGGCCCCTGCAATGGACCTCATGCGTGTGTCTGTGTGTGTGGGTGTGTGTAGGGGGGTGCTCTGGGTGTAGCTGTGTGTCTGTTAGGGGCCGAGTGGAGGGGAGGGCAGATGCAGATGGGATCTCACTGGGGGGAGAAGCTGGGTCCCTCTGCCGCCCAGTGTCATCCCTGTTCCTGCTGCCTACAAGCGCCTCACTGAGCACAACAATCAAAACCAAACAAACCCAGAGGAGCAAAACTCACTTCAGCATCACCCTGCCAGCCTGAGCTTCAGCTCTCACCTCCAGACAGACCATCACTTACAGTTTTACACCTGTAACCATCCTGTAGCTGCACATGAACGTTTCTCAGTGCTGAACTAAATGCAAAAGATTGAGGGTTTCATAGATGTTAAAACTGCATTTTCAATTAAAAGTAATAAATTCAGAAATCTATATGATTTGCATATTACACACTGCTCAAAAGTGACCAAAACAGTGGCTGTAACATCTCATCAAGATGTGATCTTTGGTGAAGATTCAACAGAGAGCTCCAGCCTTCAGCTGTGGTGATGTCCTTCTCTCTCGAGTCCTCAAACACACACAGACGCATACTTCACGTATTCATGTCTTTTCATGTATTACTCTCCATTCATTCCTATGGGCCTAACCTAAATCCCAGTTATGTCAGCTTTTCCCATACTGAGTGTTAACCTTAGCCATAAGTAACAAGACTTCTGGCATTTTTAGCTTTTCGATTGCATCCACAGATTTTTATAAAATTGCGGTTATCTTGTGGGGACTGAAATAATGGTAAAAAGTTACAGGTTTTCATCACATTGTGGGGAAATCTAGTGTAATTACAAAAGAACACAGAGACACACACAAATGCATGCACTCTCTGATAGCAGATAAAAATGACTTCCTTGTGGTTTACATGAAAAGGACACATTCAGGACAGAGGACAGCAGTTAATAAATGCACCCAGTAAAAACCCTCTGCTTTACAGTTCAACAGGGAAAACAGAAAGGTAAGGACAGGTTGTGTCTTACCTGCTACATGTAGAAACACCCATCCATCCACCCAACCATCCATTGTATCAGTACAGGAACCCAGTGTGAACAGCAAATACCTTTTGGGCCCTTAACCCCCCCAGCTCCCTGGGTGCTGCTCTTGTGGCTGCTCTTCACGGCCAAGCTTGCTCTCATGGTGAGCAAGGTTGGAGGGGGTGAAAGGAAATTTCCTGTTTTGAGAAATTGCTGGTAAAATGAAGGTTGCAAGATGGGCCAGATCGGACTCAAACCCAAACCCCTCAACAGGTACCCATATAGAAAGACAGAATAAGTGATAAACCCTGCAAATACCTTAACCAGGCATTCATATTGAATAATCTAAGTAAAGGGAGCGTAGCAAAAAGCTCCCAATACCATTTACATCATACATAAACCAAAATGCTCATAAACAGACTCTCAGCATCAGGCGAGTCCACAGAACTCAGACACAGAACAGGCTGCATTTTGCAACCAAATAAAGAGAGCTCCACTTCCCCAGCAGCCATTCGGTTTCCCCTATCGGAAACGAGAAAAGAAAATGCGCAAACCTGAGATGTATTTAGATGAAATATTCTGTTTTAGAGGCTCGTCTTTATAGGCAAATCTTGGGGGCGGGGTTCTGTCTTTATAAAGAAAGATCACATGACCAAATTGACGGCATCTTTCAACCAAGTGGGCAAAGCAGATTCAGACCCTGAGTGCACTGGACACACAGCCCCCCAACTCTCTGCTGGTGTAGTGCATTCACCTGCATTCAGCACGTAAACACACACGTCAGACCGGCACAGACTTCGCTTTCTCGTTACAGTAAAATTAGCTGAGGAAGACGACACCCACAATCCCTTGCTCCGAGTGCAGCTGACTGGCCAGGTTGAATCTTCATCTGATGGGCACATTCCCCCTTTTTCATTTCATAAAAAAATCTAATACCATTTTATGGAATAAAATAACAGAATAAAAAAATTAAGTCTTCCAGTTTAAAGATCATTAAGACTGCATGTTTATGTTCATAGATACTTAACAAAATGAAGTAAAAAAAAAATGAAGAGGGACCAAGAAGAGAAAAGGGGGGGCGGAGTCTGGGGGCTGCTGTCTCCAGGAAATTAGTTGAGTCCAGTTCCGGTCCACTCAGGACGTGAGGGAGAACTGGTCCTGCTCAACAGGCTTCTTGACCCAGGCGCCGAGGCCTGCCTTCTGGAAGGCCTTCATGAGGGTACGCTTGGCGCTGTGGTACTCCGCCGCCGCCTGCTTGGCCTCATGGTACGAGCCGGGCCGAGTCACACGGATCCGCAGTGTTGGGCATAGCTGGGGGAGTCAACAGCGAAAGAGAGGCTGAGCTGGCAGGACAGAGACAGGTGAAGCAACTACCCCCCCTCCCCCTGGATGGAGTGGAGATGTGCACTGAGGCAGCATACCTTGGTGTGCAGCCGCAGCCAGCGCCTGTAGAGGGCGTGCTTGCAGAGACGTGAGGCCCGGCCCATGTCGTCCTTCCCCGTGGTGGCATTGATGACTTCCAGTGCCTGGTCGCCCACTGTCCAGTTCACGCTGAAGTTGGGGGCCTTACCAGGCTGCCGGGCCTCTGCGTTACTGATCCCTGGGGGGTTGGGTAGGATTAGGAATGTTGCTCAGTCTGGGGTGGGTCTCCCCCTTATAAAACTAAAGTAGATCAATATAATGACCAAAATGACTGACTGCTGTTTAAACTGGCTCCCTAGATGGTCTACAGACTGTCCACGTGACCTGCTTACAGATGACCCACTCGTCCGGCACTGGCGTGCACAGATAGAGACGAGGTGGTGCTGAAGCACTTGCCCTTTTGCCCTCAGTCCAAAAAAGTGCCCTTT
>JAODKL010000001.1:49005184-49029628 GCA_026780765.1 Petrocephalus schoutedeni | reverse complement strand
GTTTTTTTTATTATAAAAAGAAAAGGTTTTCCACATATGCAAAAAGTGCCCTTTTTTCCCCCTGGAGCACTTGCCCCTCAAAATGTCTGTGCACGCCACTGTCGTCCGGTTTAGAGATTGCCAGCTTTCCCAGTTTACACTTTGCCTGCCTGACCAGTTTACAGATGGTCCACCTCACTGGTTTACAGACTGCCTGCCTGCTTAGTTTACACATTGCCTACCTGTCCAGTTTACAGACCTCCCACTTGCCTGGTTTACAGATCGCCCACTTGTCCAGTTTACACATTGCCTGCCTGACAGGTTTACAGATGATCCATTTGACTGGATTACAAACCGCCTGCTTGCCTGGTTTACAAGCCATTTACTTCCTTCACCGTTTACACACCACACACCTGAGCAGTTCATCTCACCGCTAAGCAGGGGCTGGTTGAGGGTGAAGGTGGGAGGCAGGGCCTCGATGTCTGCAATGCGCTGGTACATGGCGCGGGACAGGTGGTCGGCATGGTACAGACTGCCCAGGATGATGCTGGAAAAGTAGATGGGCTCGGTGAAGTAGCACATCAGCGAGCCCTGGACCCCCACCACGTTCCACCTAGACCAAGTGCGACCAAGCAAAAAACAAGAATATATGAAGCTGCAAGATTTAGCTACAAACAAATAATACTACAAAGTGTACATGAATCAGACCCCCTACTTACATCTCACCCAGCAATTTGATTGGCTGGTTATTTTTATTATGATTACGAAGGCCAACCTGGATATCTGATTGGCTAGTTGGTTTTCTCCTGATTGTGAAGGCTTACCTGGCGATCTTGTCGCTGCAGGACATGGTGAGTAAACGCTCACCCTGCAGGACGCCGTCCCAGGTCTGGATGGTGCTGCTGGAGCGCACTGGGATGGTGCCCTCACCCGACTCGATCTTTGTGCGCAGCTGCCCACGCGCCTTCCTGTTTGGGTGTCTGTCACCCTGGTCTGCAGATGTGGGAAGGAGATTAATACCAGAACAACAGATAAGAATCTAGCAACAAACAAAGGCAAACATGTGAAGAAAAGCGGGGGTTGGTCTGAAAAGCAGAACTGTTCCATTCTTGTCTGCCATGACTATATAACTAACTTAAAGGAGAGGAGTTTATACCTGCAGGGTCAAAAATATGGTCATTAGTGGTATGGCAGCACTGTGAGGCAGCCGGTCTGGGCCTGGAGGGACCATGATACACCCCCCCATCTTCATAAACGTACTAACCGGCAAAACCAGTAGGAGGTGTAGTACTTAAAATTCCAGTTTTAATGAATGAATGAATTAATTTTCTCTATGTGTTTGTGCTGATGTTGGGACCAAACATCAGACCTTACCCTCCACACCAGCCTCATGGGGCGAGAAGATGCGAGCGTCCCCACAGGGTGATGTGCTGATGTACAGGTGGAACTGCACATTCTCCTTCAGCTGGTAGCCACGCCCCTCACACCTGCTGAAGATGGACCTCTGCTGCTCCTCCTTCTTGTTGTGACTGCCAGAAGAGAGGAGGGAGCAATAGGGCCAGGGACAGGGCAGTGAGGGACAGGGAGTGACCAGGCACGGGGCAGTAAGGGACAGGGCAAGACCAGGGGCGGGGCAGTGAGGGACAGGGAGGGACCAGGGGTGGGGCAGTGAGGGAGAGACCAGGGGCGGGGCGGTAAGGAACAGGGAGGGACCAGGGTAGGAGCAAGAGACCGTGGGCACAGAAAGTGTTAGTTGGCTCACAGCTTTGCTTCATCATGCCAACATCGGCATGTGAGCAAATAGTGAGCAAGGCTGAAATAGTCAAAGGAGGCTGATCACCTGAGGAAGGGCTCCAGCTGTGAGTACAGGAAGCGGATGAGCGAGCGCCGGGCGATGATCTCGGCGTGGCAGTCATTCAGCGCCAGCCCACGGTCACTCATGTACTCGCCGTTGATGCACTTGGTTCCTGTGGAGACGCAGATCACCTGGGCCTCCTTGCAGTCGGAGCCTGAAGAAGGTGGAGCAGGGAGGGGGTATGAGGTGGGGGGGTAGGTGTGAAGGAGGAGCCTCAGTAAAGGAGCTTAAACTTAGAATGAGTAAAAGAGGAAACAAACTTGTAGGGGGGATCCAGCTGACTCAGTGAACCACTAATAGCCCCAGAAGACCTCCCTCTGCCCTGGAAATGGCCTACCTGTCGTCATGACGACTCCCGCCAGGACTTTCCGCCTGGCGTGAGGGGAAGTGAAGTTGTCCGTCAGCTCGCTGAACTTGTCCACGACCAGGCGGGAGACGGCATCTGCCAAGACCTGCAGGAGACAAACACACAACTCAGGACCAGGAAGCCGTGTTGGCCGAAGAGCACGCCGGTTCAAAGGCGAGGCCCCACCTGTGGCAGATGGAGCTGCAGGCCCTCGCGGAGGATGGGCTGGCGGGAGGGCGTCTGGTCCAGCTGTATGTTGAAGAGAGCGGATAGGGCGGCCTGGGCAGCGCGAGCCTTTGCTAGCTTCTTGTTGCGCCCAGAGCCCTGGAAGCTGCGCCCGTCCACCGTGACGGCCATGACGAAGCTCTTGGCGTGGCTCTCTCCGCTCTCCGACACAAAGTCATACTTGAGGCCTGGCCGCAGCTCGTTGAGGATCATCACTGGGTTCTTCCCACTGGGCTGGAGAGCAGGGGTGGCGAGGGTGGGCGGTGGAGGCCGAGTCGGCGTAAGAGCACCTGCAGGTGATGATGGGTACTTTTCCAGTGTGGCGGGGAAGAAGTCAGCTAAAGGCGGGGTGGGGGTCTCGAAGCCATTGAAAAGTGTGTCGGGGAAGTCGGCCTGGTCGGAGGTGAAGTCGGTGGTGACAGCAAGTGTACGGCCCATGGCCAGGTGCGCCTCGCATGCATTGGGGAATTGCACAAAGGAGCGCAGCGCCTTCTCGGCCGCGCCCAGCTTGGCCTTTTTCTTGGTAGGACCCGAGCCCTCAAATAGCTGCCCATTAACCTCAACGGTCATGACGAATATGGGGGCGTGCACGGGGCCTGTCTGCGACTGCAGCTGGTACTGCAGCCCCGGCCGGATCTCGTTCAGCTGCATCAGTGCGTTCTTGGGCAGCACCGGTCCTGCCGCCTTCTTTCGCTTCTTGGCCCGGAACTTACTGTGGGTGGGGCCATTGTTGCCCTCTTCAAGGGGGCGCTTACGGCTGGTCCCACCACTACCGTTGGGGAGCTGCACTGTGTCGCCCCCTGCCTCCTTGGAGGACACATTGCCCAGGCGGCGGTTTTCCTTCACATCAGTGCTGCACATACCTGGTGGGGTCCAGACAGAACAGTGGGGGGGGGGGGGGGGGGGGGGTGGAGGGGGGGTGATCAGCCCCTTTAAATGTGTCTCTTAACAAATATGGGATGTGTGAGAAATTAACAAGGCACACTGATTCATTACATATTAATTAAACAAAGCAGGATATAGCAAACATATATGGTGAAATAAACGGATAAAGAGAGAAATAAATGTATACAAAATGGAGAAATGGTTGATTTAAAACAAAAATGTGTGTGTGAGGGAAACCCTAGGGGCAGGATGGAGCAGAGCCTTCTGGCACCGTCCCGGGACCATGCTGCACATGGATCGCTGTTCCCCATCAGTGACAGTTACACTGTCTGACCTGTGCCTGGGCTGAGGCACTATGGCTGTTTAGCACCCCTTGCCAAGAGCCTTAAGAACCCTAACTGGCCACATGATCCCAACACGGCTGCCGTCTGTGCGTCCCCCTCCCCCAGTGTCTGCCTGTCACAGGAAGCATCTTCCGGATCCATCCCACTCCTCACTACTGGAATTGCATCAATGGGTCAAGCGGCCCAGGACTCACTCATGTTCTCCTCCTCCTCCTCTCTGTCTATGGCCGAAGATTTCTGCTGGCTCCGAGGCTGCCGGCCCCCTGCCCGACCTGTGAGATGCACATAGAGACGAAGAGATCTGCTAGACTGCAGGAAGTGACCCGCAGCTGTCTGCTCGCTGGCCCCCAGAACCATGCTTGACTGCTGCAAGCCAAGTTCCTCCCTGGGCCGGCACTACTGCCGTCCTGATGCCTCCATTTGCTACAGACTGATGTGGGTGATTGACAGCCAAAGGGCAGTGAACAGCATGAGCTGTAATAAAGCAGGATCATCACATGACCCGCCCACACCCCAATGCAGCCAATCACCAGAGTGCAGGAGATTGGGGGGGGGGGGTGGATATGGTCCCATAATGAAGAATCTGAGAGAGGTGGTAACACAGTGCTGACATGTGGGGGGATGACCCCAAGCGACCTTGCTGCTAGCTCCACGGCGCCCGCCAGTGAGCAGCAGGATGGAGGACAAGCCAGTGTTGAGGTGTGTCACAATGCTGCCCGTCCCTCTTGGCTCTATAGAGCTGCCGGTTAAAAAAGCCTGACATATCACAACAATGGACGTCGAAACAGCTATAGCTGTATAACTGCCAGCAGCCACACCTATGACGGTGGCGCCGTTTGTACCAGCCACACTCGACCATATAAGGCATGCTTAAGGCTGTTCGGCCGGCAGAGTGCCTTCCAAAACCCCAGGTCACAAATCCAGCCCTACCCCAGGATGCCAGCTCACCGTGCTGCCTACAGGTTTCTCAGACAAGCTGCTCACATAAGAACTGACTTTAAAACCAGCCTCTGCTGTCCCTGTAGTGATTCCCACCCTCACTGCAGACAGGCTGACCTACCTTCAGACATAGTTGGGTCTCCGACACCTGGAACGAGAAGAGAAAGTGTCAGCAAGAGCCGGCGTCACACCTGCTGATCAAGCCAGGGGGAGTACAAGGTGAGTAACCCCCTCAACACTGACATCCCGCATTATGGTGAGGAACCTGCCTCCAGACCTGCTTCAGACACATCACCCTCCTGCCATTGTGTCACGCGTGCCCTCTGCCTCCCTCCAGGCAGGGCTGGCTGCTGCTCTGCCTGATTAAAACTGACAAGCCGTGATGGCTAGACAATGACCCCGCCAACCCAATATGACACCCCCTTGTCCCCACGGTTGGTTTACCCCCCTGTTTCCGCTCCATGAAAGTGAACTTCATTCTACTTCAATTTTGAGCCCCATTATTGGATTTCTGCAGCCTACTGCCCAGTAATGGATCGGAATGTCAAGGGTGATCACACTGCACTGCTAAACACAGTTATGGTTTTGCAAAGACTTCCAAAGGTATTTAGGAGTCGCCTTAACAATAAATGGCCCGTTTTGGTTACCCAGAGAATCATCCCTCATGAGGTTTCAACCATCACTTTCCGTGGACAGAATCTTTCTCCGTCAACATGAAAAACTTCAGTCCTTGTGACCATTTAACTCTTTCATAACCTACAAGAGCACACATTTGTTTTCTGACATTTTTTCTTACTTCTTTGCCTATGAATTGTCACAAACAATCTTGATTCGAAAACAAACACCTACTTGTATTTGTTGAACAAAGATCCTTATATCACTTTTTCCACATGGCTTTAATGACAGGAAATGAGACAATGTTTCTGTAATAATCATACCCAGTGAACAACAGTTAAACAACAGGAACTGGAAAAGTGGACTGGGCCTGACAACCCAGCGAACGATTCAGTCGCTGCAGGTCACGGGTGACGTGATGGCTGGCGATGCCCATAAACAGTGGGGTATTGTGGGAAGTGCAAATCCAACTTAAATGCATCTTTTCTGACAGATTGCAAATCTGCCTCTATTAATCAAGCAGTAAATAAGAGACCCACAGATGTTTCATGCCTGGGAGTACTTGAAAACATAAGAGTCCATTCAACAGGAAGGAACAAAGACCAGCTAATTAGTAACAAATAGCAAACAGGCTGACTAAAACACAATGCAGGGCTCATCAGCGTTCAATCAGAGCTGCCGGTTCGGTAATTAAAGTCTGTTAAACAACACGGTATAAAAGCTGCCATTTCACACCAGCGGAAATGATAACAAAAGACTGGGAGATGAGGCGGATAACAGAAATGTTCTAAGTGACCCCTGGACTTTTTAATTACCTCTGGACTGAGTGGAGAAAAAACTCCTGATAGTGACACTGAAAAATCACCTGCCGCTCCCCCAGACATGCTAGCCGCCCCCAGACTGAGAGCAGGGCTACAATCAGCCGAAAACTTGCTTTCCAGGGACTTCAGAAATCAAGCAGGCAGCAGGAAGAGGCACAGATGTGCAAGGGAGACTCTGCAGAGTGGAGGAGCTTGCCTTCAACAGTCAGGAAGCGAGCTGCTGTTTTACCTTGGAACCACTGAAATTACCCAGGGGCAGACATGTCATATCAGAAAACACAGAGGCTCCTTCACAGAAGCCAGTCGTAGAAAGAAATTACCCAGAGAGACCGAACCTGCACGCACATCGCTGACAGGCCGGCGGGGGCATTCCCATCCGCTGAAGCACCGGCAGTCATCCTACATCAGGAGGGCACCAGAGCGGGCCCTCAAACGAGCCGTTGCTAAGGTGTTACTAAGGCTCCTCTGAAAAGCCGCCTTGGGAGAAAAAAGGCAAGCTTCCTGCTAAGGTGTCCGACAGACCATTATTATAACAGCTCCCTAATAGACGTGAAAGCTGATACTATGTTAATCAGATCGGTACGGCACCCTCTGGCTGCTCTCAATATCCATCTATGATTTTACAGGTGGGGGTGGGGGGCAGTGGCCATTAAACCCCCCCCATCAGCAGCACCATTTGTACTAACAAACCAGTACAGGCAAGGACGCCTATTACGGCTGAGCTTGAGGAAGAGACCTGTGCCGGTTTCTGCGCACGGTCCCACAGAGCGGATTGCACTTGAACTGGAATAACATGTTAAAAAGCATGTTGCTGTGTGCCCCCAGGGTAGTATTAGCTGGGGAGGGGGGCACTGGTGTTCCGGAAACGGTCAGCTTAGGTCATAGGCTGAAAAGCTGAGGCAGCCAGCAATAAAGAACCAAAATTGAGGCATCAGATCCAACTGAACTCAAAGCCATAACATCAGGACTCTGCTGGGACTCCAATTGGATATCAAAGTGCACAAGAAGGGGTGCAGAGGATGTGTCGAGGGCAGGTCACAGGTTCCTGGACCCAGGAATGTCACAAAGTCTGTTTTGCAGAGAAACAAGCGGACTACAGCACTGCTCTGAGAACGGGGAGCAGGAACAGCTCCCAGAACAGGAGAGAGCACTGAGAGAAGACACACACAGCGCCAAGCTCACGGCACAGAGTAAAAACTGCAGCATCACAGAGAGCGCGTGAGAGATATAGGTGCAGGGACACCAAAAAACACAATCTCGCGCACGCAAGGAGCATAATCACCCCAGAGACAGAGGGAAAGAAAATGAGGAGAGAAACAGGAGGAAACAGAGAGAGAAACATGCAGAGGAGAAAAAGACAGGAAAGAGAGTGTGAGTGACAGACAGAAAGAGAGTGAGAGTGAGAGAGGGACAGGGAGACAGTGACAGAGTGGCAGTGTGACAGAGGGACAATGACAGAGAGAGAGAAAGAGACAGACAGAGAGACAGACTGACAGAGAAACAGAGACAGAATACGACAGTGACAGAGTGACAAGATGAGACAGAGTGGGACAATGAGAGAAAGTGACAAAGAGAGACAGAGAGACAGATTGAGTACCTTCACGTTCAGTGCGTCTCCTGCGCCTCCTCCTGGCCCTCCCCCGTATAAGGCAGAAATAGGCTCCCATGCTGTGGGACCCACTCAGGAACAGGGCCATGCTCTACAGTGGGGCGATCACAGAGAACCCCCCCCAAAGCCCCTCTATGCTAAAGCAGCGTCAGGAGCAGCTATGAGGAGCTAAGAGGAGCAATGAGGAGCTGTGAGCAGCTGTGAGGAGCTGAGAGCTCTCTCACTTCGATCTCTCGCATCAGCCCCTTTCTCCTCCCCTCTCTCTCGCTCCCCTCTCCTCTCCTCTACTCTCTCCTTCCCACTCTCAGTCACAGACAGAGTCTCTGGCTGTGGGTAGAGGGTTTCAATCAGCGGGGGCAGGTTAACCTCATGGGGGGCGTTCAGGAAGCCACACCTGGCTGTGGGGGAGTGAGGGTGGAGTCACTTTGGGCCAATCCCAAGGCTGCAGCCAGCTAATCGAGACATTGTTGCTTGTTCTCCAATATCTCAGGGTCTTGGTCTTTGCTGGATCATAAATGTATGTCATTGTTTGGTTCCACTCAAACAGACTCCCTGGCTCCACCTCCTGATAATCATCTGCCTCCCCCAGGAAAACAGCATTGAAGCCTGAATGACACCAGCACAACCTAAGTTCTATTCAGTCACAACAAAATTTAAAGCAACACTTTCTCCCTCTAGTGGACAAACAGCGTTAATACATGAATGTCTAACAAAATTTTACAAACACTGCTCAAAGTTACTAGGAAGTAGGGTTGGGCATCGTTTAAATATTTTTCGATACCTGTACCAGAACAATGCTTTGCAGGATAATACTTTTTTCGATACCAATATATTTTTAAATTAATTTCAAGAGCAACAAAAGTGCCTTAAACATCACAGCACAGATCTTTTTTTCTGCTCAATGAAGACATTCAAAGCAGTTCAATAACAAAAATATGAATCTATTAACCACATTGTGGTGAAACATAAATTGTTTCAAACCTATCTCTTTTCCATTCAACATAAATACATAACATTAAAATGTTTTTACACGACCCATTACTGCGTTACGTTAGACAGCCAATCACCAGCGATTTAAGATCTTTACACAAGTACAGGTCATTGTTGACTGGCCGGTTGTAAGTCGATTTGGTCGTAAACTGGCCCATAATATTATCAAAAAAAAATCATCATATGTACAGTATACGGTATAATACAATTAAATCATCTTATAGTCATATTGTTGTTGTTTTAAACATTTTTATCATCACTTTCAGTTCATAATTATTATAACCTGTTCATTATAATTATAAGCTGCTAAGACACAAACTGTTACTATTGATGAACTGCCTGACAGCGCGGTCTCGGAAAGGCGCTAAAGTCGGTCGGTCATTAGTCGACGGCGACCTGTATGCTGCATGCTTATTAGCTCACAGACTGTTGGTGCTGTTTGGACTGTTTGGCAATGAATGGTTATTCATTTTTCGATCCTCGAAAGTATCTAAGTTCGGTAACCAGCCCTACTAGGAAGTGCCCCCTACACACGTGGCCCCTTTTTTTATTAGAATGAAGAAACCTTTATTAACACCTCCGCCCCCCAACACCAAATAGGGTGAATTCAGGTACTGTTGGGACATCAGGTAATGTGGGACAGTTTAGCTTTGACAGGTTTACTTCCTGGCTAAAGTAGATCCAATTAAAATAGTTATTACTGAGAGTTAGTATAGAAAGCATACATTTGTGGCAAGCATTTTAGAGAGAATGACATGTGCTTTTGGTGGTATTGATATTAAGGTTATAAATCTGTTATAAAAAATAAATTGCCCCTAATTTTAATGTAATTTTATCTAGGATATACTACTGCAGTAAAATAAATACTTTAGATTGACAAAGATATATTACATTTTTTAAACAGAGTTATTTTTCATCTGTCCCACTTTACCAAACTAGTTAGGTAAGTATACTTCAGGTAATGTGGGACAACATTATACGCTCTCTCAAGAAGAGAGACAGTACATATTTAACAGGATGGAGTCCCGCCTCTTAAATATAGTCAATAAGTATATATAATACGTTACAACAGATGTCCCACGTTCTGTGTGCAGAGGGGTATATGGAGACAAAGATAATTCCAAGTGTACAGTGGAATGGTTTGGCTGTGCAATTGGTTGTGTTTGCCATAGATGCTTTCACCAATGCTGAAAATTAAATTGTTCGAAAATTCGCCACAAGATGGAGCCGCTGGTCCTTTTGAAATTATTTGCCGTCAGTTTACCGCGTCATCTCTGAATTGTTATGTCTTAAGTCTAACTTGCTATTAAATGAAAGCTGATTTACTAGGCATGCTTTCTACGGCATGTGTTACTAAAACTGATTAACATCCCCAGGGAGGGGGCATTCATCTGGAACAAAATTGTATATAATTTTGGTCTTGAAGCTGTTTGGTTTCTAAATAGTGCTTTTAGCTGAGCTGTAGAAATTGTACCAGCAATGCGGACAGCACTTCTCCTAGAAGCTCTTATGACCAGCAGCAGTGTTCAGCACAACTCAAACCATCCAATTGTATGGAGCCCCCTTGGTTTGGGGCCCCTTGTTGCCCACTAAGAGTCACTACACGAAATATTACGTAAGAGTGTTCCTTATTTAGGAGATGCTGAAGCAGCATAGTCTGCTAAACTCTCTAGCTATTTATTTAGTTTTTGAAAAGTCTGATGGGGGCAGGGAGGTCCCAGAAACTAGAAACCCAGCCCTGCAGGCAGCTACATCGTAATGCTGTTAGTACAATTCTGAATGTGGTTTTCTGTAGCATGCAATATAGACGTCTTATTTCAAGGTACAACTGCTGGACCCTCCTGGAATTTCAGCCAGGGACTCCTCTCTACTGTGTCCTCCCACTCGGTTTCTGTCCAGTACAGTCTGGTTCAGGGTCGTTGTGCTACCATTGTAGAACAGTAAGAGGATGTGTAGTATATTAAGGGGGGGGGGGTAAATTACTTGTTAGCAGGGAGCAGAGCCATGAACTCCAGGGACCAAGCCAATATGAGACAGACTCTCATCTGCCCCCCAGAACCCTCCAAGATCGGATGATAGCCCAAACACAGCAGGACCTCGGACCGAGCTTGGCCAAGATGCCCGTCCCCTGGCAGCTAATGAGAACCCAGAATCCTCTGATTGCCCCAGGCACAGAGCATTAATTGAATGCCAAGTCCAGACACATGGGTGGAAGGATGTTTAGAGACATTAAACTAAGACTTTTAACAGAATTGTTGAAAATTACCCTATTATTACTCTTGTTTCTCTGCATACCTCTTGCTCCATGTCACACATGTTGACAGATTAAGGAACAAACACCGTTAATTTAAGAACACTTACCCTAACGATATGCGGAGAATATGTAAACTCTACACACACAGGACAGAGGAGAGATTCAAACCCCCAACCCGTGAGGTGTGAGACAGCATTGCTACCACCGTGCCAGCCAGTAAACCCTTATTCCAACGTTATACACCATAAAACAGCTTTTACTGCATTCTAATGATAACTATTCTGATTCTGTAAAATGAATGCTGCCCTGCTCTCTCCTACTGGGAGGGAGTAAATGGCCACCAGAACCGCAGAGTTGTGGCAGGTTTCCCGTAGGGGGCCACCGCTGTGTCACTGGCTCGTGAAACTGCACACTTAGCAATCGCTTAAGGTGAAAACACGCACTAAGCAAATAAATAAACTGAAAGAGAGTGATGGAGCGAGAGAGGCGGGAGAGAGGGAGAAGGATGGCAGAGCACTGCACCACAGGCGGAGGGGAAGCTAGCAGGTAGGATTGCTGCAGGTCAGAGGGGACACTGCCACAGGAGCAGCCACCAGCCTGGACATGTTACTGCTACTATTATTATTATTATTCATGGACACAGAGGGAGAGAGTCAGCTGACAGGCATTCATACACACAAAGTAAATCACTCTTACTGCCCGACTTACGGCTAAGACTGCAAGGCGTTTGTGGGATTTGAACAGGCATCGTCCTTCTCAGTAATCCAACACCTTATCCACTGTGCCCCCTGCTGTCCAGCCTTTGTCCCCTCCTTTCAGACCAGCAACACCAGCCTTAAGCAGAAAATCAGATGCTTCTTCATTAGTTAAAAAATTTGTGAATAAGTATGCCGATTGATAAAAGACAACGTAACAGGTTGTTAAAATGTTCAGGAAAAGAAAGAAAATGAGAAGTTAATGAACAAATATCAGATTTCCACACTATATCACCCACTTCACACTTCAAAGTATGCATGGCAGACAATTTTGACCATTTTACCTCATTACGCTGTAATGTTCCGTGTCTCCAAGCTGATTTAATGACCTCAGCCAGAGATGGAAATGGCAACAAAATAAAAACGGTGTAAAAATAACGACAAGGGCAATTAGAGGCTGCTCGCAGAGGAACACCCAGGCCTTAGGGTAAGCCTAATTCTTCGCCATCAAACTCTTCACCACTACAATCACCCTGTGTGCCCTGGGGTATATTCCCATGTCAGTTCTGGGCCTGAATTCTAACCAGGACCCACCCGTCATTCAGCAACACGCCCAGCACATTAATCACAGCCCCGTTGCAGGTCAGATTAATCCTGTGAGCTGCCCTGGTCATGCCAATGCTTTCGATAAGGGGTGCCCAATCCTGCTCCTGGAGATCTACCACCCTGCAGAGCTTAGGTGCAGCCCTAATGTAACACACCTGATACTGATAATCAGGCCCTTCAGAAGCATCTCAATAAGAGTCAGTTATGTTGAAGCAAAGGAAAGCTGGAGGAAAGCTGGCAGTGTGGGTCAGAAAGCCCCTGATTAATAAGAGGACCAGTGCTGGCTCGTGATGAACCATGGTACTCCCCCCAGGAAGTGAAGAGACCCCAAATGCCTGCCTGTTCTCCCAGCGGGAGGTGGGGGTGGGACAGTGACAGACTGGGTGGCCCTTGCACGCTGTTGTTACATTCCGACTGCATATACCCCCCCCACCCCTGGGTCTTGAATTCAGATGCCACTCTCACAGTGTGATACCCACAAGCTCCTCAAGTCCTGCCTACCACCCTGTTAACCACATGCATCTTGTTATTACATTGTAATAACGCTACCAGCATGGGGGGCCCCGTCTGCCATCCCCCCCCCCCCCCCCATGGAAGCTGTAACAAACCCAAGTAGCCATCAAACTGTCATTCTCTGAAGTAGAAGGTTCTGCAAAAACCAATAAACCCGGCAAGAAGGGCTAGCGGTTTGCATGTTCTCTCCGTGTCGTTATGGGGTTTCCTCCGGGTGCACCGGTTTCCCCCCACAGTCCAAAAAAAAAACACGCTGAGGCTAATTGTACTTACTACTAGATTGCCCGTAGGTGTGCCTGTGTGAGTGAACGGTGCTTGAGTGTGCCCTGCGATGGGCTGGCCCCCCCATCCTGGGTCGTTCCCCGCCTCGTGCCCGTAGCTTCCGGGATAGGCTCTGGACCCCCCGCGACCCGAAATGGATAGGGCGGGTTGGAAAATGAATGGATGGAAGAAGGGCTAGCAGTTTCCGGCACAGACCAGCCTCTAGGAGGCAGTGTCCATGGTGATCACAGCAACGGGTCAAGGGAACTCACCATGCAGAGGGCATTTGGTCCCCACAGTTATGTGCTGGGAGGGCTGCATGGCATCTGCCAGAACCCTGCTCACATCAGACGCCCTGGAGACCCACCTGTGCCAGCCCTCAGTGCCATGCCAAACAGAAGCTGGGCAGAGAGGCAAGACACACAGAGGGTGAATTATCTTACTGGAATTCAATTCATTTAATTAGGTCTAAGCTGCCTGTCTAGGTTCTCCGGACCAGCAGGAGATGCAATGTTTATCCAGTCGGCAGGCGCACATAGAGATCACAATTTATCAGGGAGCCTAGGAGATAACCATATCTGCTCCAATAACAGCCTTTTGGAAGGCAGCCTGGGCCCCAGAGCTGACCGAGGTGACACCATGACGTCAGAAGACTGGCAGTGAATCAGAGGCCCGGTGACCGACACTGGGTCCTTATCTGCATCACAGGACATGTGTGGGTGTGCAGACCAGCATTTGGAGCTCTTTAGGGTCAGAGTGGCATGGTGCTCTATTTCTGAAGGAGCTTGTCCAGCTGCTATTAGATTCAGCCTCTCTGCAACACGGACCCTGTGTGACACTGGTCTCAGTGACAGAGTTCAGGTGAAATGTTTCAGCTTGATGATTATGGCTAAATCCGCCACATTGCCCAAGTCTGAAAGGCCTCCTCACACTTTACTGTGTGTTGGAGAAAACTTTTAGCAAAAGTGGTTTGCATGAGAGGCTACCTGATTCATTGGACAGCATCTCATGTCTAGGACAAAAAGGCATACAAAAAGGCCAGCCATCACCCCCCAATAACTCTTAACCACACTTCAAGGTTTTTACTTTAACTGGATGTAGACTGGCAGCCAGCCCATGTAATAATGCCCCCTCCTTCGTCATATGAAGGCATTTGAAACCTAATCATTTATGGGCCTTGTGCTGTTTCACGCTCTTTTAGATCCATGCGGATGCAGCCTGCGCCAACTAATCACATTACGGGGGAACACGGCGGCCATTAGCCAGGGCTGAGTCAGGAAAATGCCCTGCACAGGAAACGGAGGGAGACCGCCAGGAACTCGGGGGCACCATACCTGAGTCACAGTGTGGCTCGGCACATTCTCAGGGGGACAGATTCGTATGCCCAGTCCGTGCAGGTCCACTGCTGAGTCACCGAGTCCGGACCTGGAGTGAGCTGGCATCAGGCGAAAGCTGGCTTCATGTCAGGGCTGAGCAAACGTGGACCAGTTTTATTTTAATAAAGACATGTTAATGGTCTTCATACCAGTTAGTTATTTATGATCCAAAGAGGCCTGATGAGGCCTACCTGTCCAGCACTGACTGAGTTGAAGACTATAGAAGCTGGTCAGCTGGAAAGATGTATTTATGGAATAACAAAAAGATGCTGATGCACTTGACGCCATGCACGTGAACATTGTAATTCTGTCCAAGAAGATGGAGAATCAGGGTAGAGAGGTGTCCCCTCGAAGCTTTAAAGGATCCCTCAGCACTTATGCAGAGATCCGGAACTTTTTCCATCCGGAACTTTGGCCTCTGAACTATGAGAGTTAGTCTGTTAGACCACATTGAGCCACCTCCAGACGCTCACAACACCGGGTTATGATTGTCCTTGGCGGAGGTCACTTAGACGCCTCCTTCACAGGTGTTCTGTGCAGCCTTACCTCCCGGGAACAAAAGGCAGGGCACTGTGGCCTCCTGGAAACCGCAGATGGCAAACAGTCAGGCGGTGTCCCTCGCACCTAGAGCTGCGGCCCGTGTTCCGATCGGCAGAAAGAGCACTTAGAGAGCGAAATCGGCCCAGCACGTGACAGTGGAACATTCCAGGCTAATGGCGGAGGAACAGTTTTTGGTGAGCAGGGGGCTGCTGGGGGAGAGTAGGGTCCCACCACCACGGGTTGGCGTGACAGCAGGTCGTTAGGTTCGGCGCAGGCTCCGCGTGAACTCTGCCGCCAAACCGCCTTTCCCCCCTGCGCTGAACACAGCGCTTCTGAGGGTCACAGCCTGGACGAAAAGCAGAGGGACCCGTCACTTTACCGTCAGGGCCAAGTGCCTCACTGCAAAGCCACTGCACCATTCTGAACTCTAATAACTGCTTATTTTAGATGAATCTGACCTCAAAGGGGAGGATGATTCATAACTGCATATCTCAGAGCTTTCAGCATGTGCAGCCAGTCCCTCAGAACTTTGGCTCTGATTTTGGATCTAAGACAGATGAACATTCAGGGAAAAAACTGCACGTTTAACATTACAGGAGGATACACCTGTCACGTCCGTGGCGGGATCGACGACCCATAATTGCAGGCGGTTCAGAAAACAGGCTTTATTTCCGTGGAAACACAGGTTGTGGACAAGACGGAAGCGTGAACTGATGCAAGGTGACATGTAGTCACGGATACATACAACAACCGACTACGAAGACGGAACACAGGCGAGCTAAATACACAAGACAATCACAGACGGAACACGGGGCAGCTGAAAACAATCAGGAAACGATCGGGAAACACTCACGTGGGTAACAAGGGGCGTGGCACAACAGGAATACATGACAGAGCGTGACAACACCAGTTTAAAACCCACAAAAATGAAGCAGCGCCAGTTTTATGAGTAAATAGTTGCTGGGTCAAGTCCAAGTGCTTAAACAAAACTTTACCCTGGAGGTAAAGAATAAGCAGTGAAGGGTACTGCTTGGTCAGAAGTGAGGTTCCATCACACAGGAATCCATGCAGCGACCAGGCCGTGCTGAAATTTCAGGAAACATTTTGGTGTTCTGTCTCCTAGATGTTTTTGCCCGTCTTCATGCCTCAGATGTTACAAAAGGCCTCAGTGGAAAAACGGGAATAATGAAATCAAACGAGCAGGAACAATGGAGCCAGTCTGAGACTGAGGGGCGCTCCCAGCCTGCCACCTGTATGGGTAACACCACCCCCAGCAGAACAAAAACACCATCAATCATCATGTAAACTGTACGGCTGCGGTCGTCACCGCTACGTGCCCGGGCAAGTGACTCCGCTATTTCTCATGACCGTGGACAGGCGCAGAGGCAGAATTGGGCACCCCAAATGCAGACCAACATGTTCACACGCCTGTCATCCGTATAGCTGAAGTCACGCTATACTATACGGTCCAAAGGAATGAACCTGTTTCTGAAGAGAATCAGCTGTCTCTGCAAGCGATCCAGCAGAGCACAAATTCCGCCATCACTCTGAGAACTGCCCCTTCAAGGTCTCCAACCCACAATCCCCCCATAGCTCAGTAAACCAAGCCCTTCAGGCTTTAGTCCATTCACATATTACACCTGCAGTATTAGCAGAAGTCTCCACATACAACCTTAGAACAGAACATAGAAAATGCTCTGACGAGCTACCAAATCGAGATTGCATATTTTGCCGCTGTCCGGGGGGGGGGGGTCCATTAATGGCACTATCCATTAATCATCTCGCGATCGACCTGGTCCCGATCGATGGGTTGGACATCCCTGCCTTAGTCCCAGACGTAAACATCTTAACCTGACATTCTGCATTATGAAAATTACTTGTGTTTATGTTTCATTGGAACATTTTCATAATAGGAGTAAGAATTCGCTTGCCAGGAGTGTGTCAAGAAAAAGCTAATTTCTTGAACGTGGGGTTGTGTGCAGTCTGTTCTCGGCCCTTGCTGGGTCCAAAGTGACAGGATTGGGAAGAGAACTGAGCTGTCAATGATAGGTCCCGCCCACAGGACCCAACAGGTATGGGACTGTGAAGTAGTGCAAATAAATCCTGTTTGTAGCAGCCAGGTATTGCATTTACCTGCAGAGCGTGTGAGATCAGCTGTGTCTTAGACGTGGTGCAGACCTCAGAGAGGCAGGCCAGTGGTGTGTCCCAATGACCCTGTCTCATCACTGCTGCTCACTCTGTCCTCCCCACATCCCTCCTCCAGGCCAAAGACACATAATTTCAATGATCTGCTGCTGTGATCGACCTCCCCGTATCAGCATGGCGACAAAGGGGGCTGACACCGCAGTGGGGTCTACCTGAGGTCACCATGACCTGGAAAACAGGGAAACCCTCTGAGTGACACATGGGGCACAGTCCAAACTGAGCGCATGTGTGACAGGCAGCTTGTGACTGGCAGCTCCTGACTGGCAGGTCATGAGAGGCAGCCCTCAATTGGTTGTGGGAAACCCTTTCATCCCAGCTGCCCTAACAGTGGCAAAAACACTTGAAAGTCACAGTGCTATGAACGATCCGTACGTTTCTATTTTCTCCAAGTGCTTGAGTGATGGTCTCCAGGGAAGAGTCTGTATCAGATCTTATTTATGGAAGCATTTATCCTAGACGCAATAGGGGCGTCTATTAGGATATATGATCAGGCACAAGGGGAATCAGGCGGGTGCCTCAAGCAGACAGTCTTTCATCTTCATGAACCTGCCCATCCCTGCCAGCGATGTCTTGGCGACCACTGCTCATTCTGCCCCCCAGGTTGTTGCGGAAAGCTGTCTAAACAGCTCTGGGATCCATTCGGGTGGAGGATACAGGCTCGGCTTACAGGTGGTGCACACCAGATGGTATGATTCCTCACCTGAGAGGTTTTGAAGGTCTCTGGAGCTTTTCAAGCATGAACAGTCTGGCCCCTCCCCCTGGTCCATTTCCCCACACGTGTTTCCATACAGGCGATAAGACACGTCCACCTCATTGTCTCATCACCTGTCAGGCCTCACGGGGACCAGGGACCACAAATTAGGGACACAAACTGTGGCCCTAAACCCTTCAAAACCCTTTAGGGGAACCTAGCCCTTCCACTCATCAGAGAGAGACGCTTCTGTTACTGCAAAAACAGCAACCATTAAAATACAAAACACCATGTATTAATTGGACCAATTAAGCTCCTGCAGGCCATGAGCTTGGTGCCCCGGATTCGTGAGATCCTGGGGTGCTCTCTCTTCTTGGTGATTTTGTAGGAGTCCGCATTTATGGCAAGGGGTGATTAGCAGGTTCATCTCATGCGATATTTGAGATTCGAGCAGGAATGCTGGAGGTGGAGAAGCTCATTATTTCTTTATTAATTAGCTGATTGACTACGTTCTTAAGCATGGAGCTTCTCTTTACAATTGATATTTTGGTTTGTTGTACAGGAATGTGTCTGCTCGTCCAAAATATGGATGCCATGGGATACGACTTCATTTGGCCAGTGTCATCTTACTTGGAGGCAATTGGCAATGCGCCCATTTCAGTAACCTCCCACCCCAGGCATTAGAATCTCACAAGCGAAGCCTATAGAACAGGAAGTTTAGTGGGGGGGGGGGGGGACATGGCAGAGATACAGGCAGATGGCAGAAGGAAGTCCAGCTGAGAGTGACCCTCACATTCCTACTCACTGGCCCATGAGTGAGTCCCAATGCATACTTAGATGCCATTGATTACTCTAAAAGACAGGGCGATCTACATTTCATATTGAACATTACATGCACTAATTCGCAAGGAGTGTAATACGATAAATGCTATAATGGGATAAAGGCTGTAATGGCTGAAATGAGCTGAAGACTGTAACGGGGTAGCAGCTAAAGGGGTCAATCATGGTAAAGGCTGTAACTGGGTAACATCTGTAAAGACTGTGACAGAGTAACAACTGCAAAGACTGTAATGGGGTAACAGCTGTAACAGGGTAACGACTGTAAAGACTGTAATTGGGTAATAGGTGTAACAGGATATGGACTGTAATGGTTATGAAACTGCAATCTGAACTAAAAATAAAGTAAAAGAGAAATCCTGATCACATCGAGTTTCCTCACTGCACTGCTTCTGCTCCATTTGCCATTTGTTTTTTTCCCCTTTTTAACAAAAGAAGGATCAGCGGGTCCTTTCGGAATTACTAACAAACCAGGCAGGTTGCCCATGGCGACGGTGAGGACAGGCTTCTGGGACGGGGCTTAAAACTGATGCTTTGGGTAAAAAAGTAACACTTTTCTTGTTATCCAGGGCTGTGGCCTCCGAGAGAAAATGCCAGGCCTGGGTTTGATTAAAAAGAAGTCAGAACACTGGCGGTTGTGGGTTTCTTGAGGAGGGGCTGTGTTATTTATAAAGCACAACTTCACCACTGCAAATTCAAACCGAAAGAATGTTCTATGACTGGAGGATGGGCAGAAAGAGAGCAGATCACCCAGGCTCCCTCCTGGGTATCGATACTTTGGCCACAGAGATCTGGCCTTGGCAGTTATTTTTATCTGACCTTGCCACATGGCGGAAGGCACCTGGGTCACTCTGGAAGCACTGCTTTCAGAACAGGCGGGTTCGCTCTCTTGTTGCTTACCTGCTATTTAACAGGTCACTTTTTCTTGATTAATCACAGTAGCAGTCAGTCGGAGACCCGCAAGCATCACGCCAAGCGGGACGGTCACAGCGAATGGCCCGGAACATTCCAGCACAATTCTATGTCCACATGCGAGTAAGGCGAGATGTCCTACCAGTGTCCTACCCACTGGGAACTGATCCTGTGACCTTCTGATGTCATGTCCTGTTCCCTACCCACCATAATTTAGCACAAAGACATCAGTGACCATGGTTTTTAATTTTTTTTCCGGGGGGGGGGTGTGAAGAATGAGTGAAGAATGACGCTTGATATTTTTAACACAGGCTAACTGATTTTTAACAACACGCATAGTCTATAAGGGCGACTTTTCCTGGCTGAAAATAATCAGCAGCACTGATTCTGATACACTTTCCAGGAGTCCAGCGAAGGCTATTTAAAAACTCGTAAGTGACAGATAAATATGCGCAGAAACAGTGGACGGACCGGACCGGACTTTCTCCGGGCAGATGGTAACTCCACTGCGGCAGTAATAAATTCGTCATTGCGCCCGGCTCGTGCCTATACGGGTGCTGTCTAGCTTCCACCTCTGGTTAGTGCCCATGCTCTGCGTTTTTGTAAGCGTGAGGGAAAGTGCGGGTTGGTGGCTTTAAGAGCGCCGCTGACTCGGTACCGCACTGCAAACACACTACGCTGTTTACATCGCTGGGGTGCAGGACCGTATAATCGGAGAGGACGGCAAGAAAACGGGCTCCAGTCTAACATTAGGCGGGGGGCGGGTGCAAATATTAAATAACATCAACATTAAATTCAACATAAACACCTAAACGTCAAGGGAGTGCAAACGTTAAATAATATAATATTCAACATAGCTTAATAAACGCCTGAATAATACACCGGACAAATGTGAATAACGACACAGGTCGGGTGTTTCTCAGATCATATGATGCTGGATATATGTAAAATAATACGTGCTGGATATAAACGAGAAGCGCGGCTCTGCCTTCCTGTGTAATATTTACGCAAGACTGACCGTCCGGTCCGCAAGCCGCTAAGGTCTTGAGTCGCGTTAGTACAGTATTACAATATTGTAGTGTTACAGTATTGCTGTATTGCAAGTAGGCTTTTATAGTATTATTTGAGCAATATGTGAGGGAGAGCACAAGTTGCCAAAAACATTGTTATCCACATATTCCCTAATCCATAAAAAGAGGAGAATTCGTTTATACGCATCCGTCCCTAAAAAAAGTATATGACCGAACTGAGTCCCCTCGGCTGAGAAACGCCGTATTTCATTTTAACGTCAATGCGCCTTAAACAGTAATCAGTCTTCTGTATTATAATAAATGACCTGGGTGCACAAATAAGACAAGCGGACTTACACGTACAGTTAGAAGCTTCCGATTCGTGACAAGTGACACCCGGAGATAATGTAACAGTCAAACAAACATGACAGAAAACAGCGAAAAGGTTCAGCCTATAAAGGACAGAAACACGCATTAACTGTTCAGTTAAACAACTACACCGAATTGCGATTTAGTAAGATAAAAACAAACCCGCATGTGAAGCAGAGCGCCCCCGAGAGTCCCCGCATTGCTGTCAGGTGACGGACTTACGGTGACAGCTGATGTGCGGCGGAGGTCAAACGTTGCCGAAACGTTATTCAAGCATCGCCGGTCCGCCGGAGCATCTTACCGCGGGTCGCGCTCGAACGCTGAGTATGCGCGCACACACGTCCGTCAGGCGCGCTGCTCGCACTCACACTGGAACGGCTTGGGACTCCCTCAAGGCGCTGCGGATCTGGGACGCGCACCGAGAACGCGGGCGGCCCCCTGATTGGGCGAAGGCGCGCGCACCACCCCGATCGTAAAGACAGTAGCGGTTAAGGCTGCGCGCTGCCGATTGGACAGAATGAAGGCGGCATCGTCAAGGTGGGAAGACAGATGGACTGGTTTGACCGTGAACATTTTTATTAACTTTGTTTTAAACCGGATTACAGCACGAGACTACAGGTATTCACAACAGCATTTGCTGAGCGTTAATACAGATAAGCACGTACAATCACCGTATTCCTTTAGCTTATTTTTCATAAACCTGTGCACATGTCAACAAAGACATCCACACTGAGATGATTCAGAGAGTTGTTATTAAATCATTAGATTTGCTGCATGTATCCGCAGTGGAAAAAAGTTTTAAAGAATGTGACAGGCAGATAAAGGGGAAATTCTGTAAATAACAGTAACATTAGAAAACAAAGGGCTTCAGTGGCTGTGTCTGGTCTGTGAGCACGCTCACCTGCTCTGCCAGGTGTGTGTCCTGTGGCTTCATCCAAATGTCCAATGACTCGCTCACTCACATTGTCCTTTAACCCCACAGGGGCTCAGGGTTAGTGCACATCACCTCGCCAGCCGTCCAGCCATAAATCCATGGTCACAGTGACATCACGGGCCAGACCGAGGGCTGCTTGTTTCCTTCTGTCTGTTTTTTCCGCTCATATTTTTAACAAGTTCTTCCATGAGCTGCCCAAAGGGGGCATTTCGTTTGTATTTGACTCCTAACTCGACTCATGGACTGTAAAATCCGATCAGTATTGCAGATGCAATAAACCCCTCAGCAGAGCGTGATGTCACCAGGAGGGGAGGCAGAGGTGGATGAAATGAGCCGTGTCACTTGGACCACTCCCGTGGGCTTGGCCTGAACAATCCCTGGGTCGGCCAGGGGTCCTGAGAGCCTAGGTGCCTGGGAAAAAAAAATTGTAGCACAAAAGCTTCTAGGCTCTGTCAGGGCTGCAAGTGACTAAGAGTGCCAAGGAAGCTCCCAGAAAGTAGACAAAAACAGTATACCTTCTGTCATTTCCCAAAATACAATAGAGAAACTAAGCAGCCTTTTAGGTTTAAGGTCAAGGGGATAACAGAAGATAACCCACTGGAAATATGGCAGAAAAGAAACAAACTTTGAACTTGAACCTTGAACTTGGTCAAGTTATCACTCAGAAGGAGCTTTGTTTACATAAATAATCTACCCAACAAATACCCAACAGCCTAATTCTTGTTTGTTCTTCAAGTGATGAGCAGCTCTGTAACCATGTTATAGGATGTTCCATAAAACTTCAAAACACTCAAAATTCTCCTGAGTTTCAGAATCATGCTCACACACACAATCCTGATTGGCTTGTTCCACACAGAAGTAGGAGAATTTCATGGGACAAAAAATGCACTAGATCATGAATGGTTACTTCCAGCATTTATTTATTTATTCATAATTAATGCGCATTTCCATATTAATCTCAATTAAACTGTCACGCCACGCCCCCTCGTTATCCTTGTGTGAATCCCTGCGTTTCCCAAGCTGCTTTTCGTTTGTGTCATTAGTGCTGTGTATTTTAGTCTGCGTTAGAGTTCGTTTCCCCAGTCCGGTCATTGACATCGTAAGGTTGTTTGGTGGTGTTGCCTGCTCGTCTGTAATAAATCCTCGTTCACTTTACCTTTTCTGACTCCCAATCATGCTTCCCTGCTCCGCACCCAGCACCCACCGTGACATAAACAATTAACAATTCCATTAACGTGATTTCTGAGAAATTACTGTGCTCAAAGGTATAACAGAAGATGCTTATATGTATCATAACCACTCAAGGTCCATATACAGTTCTGCAAAAATTAAGAGACCACAGCAAAGCATTTATTTTCACTAATTTCTCAATTTATGGGATAATGGGATAATGCTTATGTTCAAGATGTAGATTTTTTTGCAAACTCCAGCCTGACTCTTCCCTGCTTTTCATTAATGAAGGGCTTCTTTTCTGCTTCATGGGACTTCAGACCTGCTTCTAGGAGCCTGTGAAGAACTGTCCTAGCTGTGCACCTAACTATGCACACTTAATGTTTCCCATTCCTGTTGAAGGTCACTAGAGGTCATCTTCCAATTAATGAGGCACTGCAGGATAAGTTGACAGTCATCTCTGGCATTAGAAAGTTGCTTCCTGCTTCCCCCTCTACTCGGTGAGGAGAGAGCAGAGTGCCCCTTGTGGTCCTGGGTGAGCATCACTGTCTGCTTCATCTGAGCCAGGCCTGTTGCAAAGCTATGGAGGGATTTCTCTTTGTCAGCTCTCTGATAAACAAAACAAGGATTCTGAGTCTAAAAAGCCAGTGAAACCAAATTGTGGAATTGGAGTGCGGACATTCTGGGACTCTCCATGCCTGCGTTCTCACTTGCCTCTCCCGCCTACTTATGCTGCCATAGCCGTATCTGCCAGAGCTTACAAACTGCACTCACCTAACTGCACTACCTCCAATCTCTTCTACTTTGGCTAATGCAATTTTTATTCCCCCCACCACTCCTGGGGTGCACAGCCTGGAGGCCTAGATATTCTGCCTACCCAGCTAACTGTGACGTCTCTACTACCTGTGATGTCCTTCCGGCCTGCCTGCCCTTCTGCCTGTGACGTCCTTCCTGCCTGCCTGCCCTTCTGTCTGTGACATCTCTCCTGCCTGCCCTGCTGCTGTACCACTGTTCCTCCTGCTGTCAGAAGCAGCACAAGCTCCTGCCTGTCATCACCTGCCTGCCCTCCACATTGAGACTCAAAGCTTAAAATCTGGACCGTGTAAATTTGGACTTTGCCATCCTGTTCATTTGACTTGCTCTGCTAGACCCTGGAGGATGGGCTCCCCCTTTGAGTCTGGTTCCTTCCAAGGTTTCTTTCTAGGGAGTTGTTCCTTGCTGGAACCTTGTTGTCACCTGTAGCTTGCTTACCGGGGACTTTGGGTCATAATAATGCAATGTGATTTGTGACAATGTAATATGAAAATGTGCTATACAAATAAAACTGAATAGAAACAACATGGCTACTGAAGTCTGGATGAAAACAGCACACTAAAGGGGTCCAGAGTAGAGACCTGCGCGGGACGGATTTTTCAGTCCCGCTCCCGCCCGCTCCCGCAAGATTCTGTCCCGCTCCCGCAAAA
>JAODKL010000001.1:48993077-49005084 GCA_026780765.1 Petrocephalus schoutedeni | reverse complement strand
CTTACCGCCCGCACCCGCATTAACCCATCAAATCTTGTCCCGCGCCGCACTCGGTGCGTTGGGTCCCGCGGGTCCCGTGGTACTCCCGCGGGACTGCAGGTCTCTAGTCCAGAGCACCTCAGAGACACACTGACAGCACTAATATGAGTCATTTGGGGTTTATAGCACGTGCTGACGAGCATTCACACAAGCATTTATTTAGCTGAAAGAGCCTCATGACCCTGGTCAGTAACAGTAGCCCACAATCATCAGGTATGGAGGGGAGGGACTGCCATCTCACTGTAGACATAAGGGCACCCATTCACAAGTGATCAATGAACATATATCCACAAACAAATCAACGCAAAAGGCCATAAGGGAATTTAAAGATAAATAGGGCGCAAAGCCTATCCCAGAAGCTATGGGAGCAAGGCAGGGGACAGCCCAGGATGGGGAGCCAGCCCATTGCAGGGCACACACGCACAACCATGCACTCACACATACAGACCTACAGGCAATTTGGCACCCCTAATTAGCCTCGGCATGTTTTCGGACTGTGGGGAGAAGCCCAAAAAGAGAACATACAAACATGCCACACTCACAGAGCCATGGCAGAGACTCAAACCTTGGTTCCAGAGGTGTAAAGCAAGAGTACTAACCACTGCCCACCATGCCGACCCCTAAAGCTAAATTCAAAAGATGAATGTAAATACAGGCAGAAATTGTAAGTGACAAGCCTGCTGTGGGGTCTGGGGTGGGGGATTTATGCCCAGCAATAGCATTGATGAGGTTTCAGAAATCGCTAAATAAACCAAAATCACAGCTGCAGTGAAAAATCAACAGGGTATCAGACAAAGAGTACGAGAAGGGGCCACGAATATGCTGAGGTAAGAGAACGCCTTCTGGAGGCCACCATGCCAATTTGATAAGGGCTCCTTCAGTATTTTTTTCACATTCGCAAGATATTTGCTGCAGGAGCAAACATTTCTGATACCCCACGACCCTGGCCAGGATAAGGTGATAGACAGCTATATGGACAGCCCCATCTTGGTGGAGGCAGCTGACGCACTTTACTATTCATCCCTTTCACTTCCCTTTATCTGTTCTGTTCTGGAAGCAGCCACACATGCACCAGAATGTTCCACCGGTTTGCGCTTGTCTCTTCTTGCTGAAATCGCGTCCATTATACAAAGTGGCCCAGGGCCACTTTGCCCACAAGCCCTTTGGCAAGTTTTGCTTCTGTCCTCAGCAGTGAAAAATAAACATCCACTTCTCTGAGGGCAGGGGCCACAGGGGTACGACATCAGCTGGAACTGCCCCCGAAAGAAAGACTGCAAACCCCTGTAGGGCGTGAGTAACTGGGTAGGGTAAAAAAAACATCATCAGACCATGTGCTGCTCTGCCTCTCCACAGCCCTCACGCAAGCTGGCTCTTCTTCCCTCTTCCTAAATGCAGTGTGTTCATGGAGACAGGTTGTCTGCTCGGTTGGGAAGCTCAAGTCAGGCTCATCGGGCACGGGTCGCAGCAACACACCGGCCTGAAACCCGAACGGCCGGAGGACGGAAGACAATCCGTGTGTGGTAAAGACAGCAGCTATTTTAAGAATGACACCACTGGATTATTTTCTTCTTGTGACACTTATGCCCTTCAGGCTTTCTGTAACATCGGTCATCAGGAAGGATGCAAGGCCTTTATCCAAGCAGGGTCCGGCCAGTGTCATAATGGGGGGTGGGGGTGGGGGGTGGTTGGGGGCTGGAGGTCAGAGGTGTTTCTGCTTTATGGTGGCCCGATTTGAACAGGACACATCAGGAAATCAAGTAACAAAATCCCCAGGACTCCCGAAGAGCCAGGGACTCACCTGTGTGACTAATGACAAGGGGAGAGAGCTCCTGCTGAGGTGGCACTGATAATGTATAAATAAACACCTCACACACAAAGTTAATGCATCTGTGAGCATAGAGGGGTGGCCAAATTGGGAAGGGGCTTTAAGAAAAATCTCAAAAATGATTAGCATGCCAGTGTTTTACATCTCATGGTGCATTAAGGGAATTAAGAGCCACCGCCATGTGGAATTTGCATATAGAAGTGTCCAGGATGTGAGGGAGCAGTTACTTCCAGGCCAGCTGACAGCCGGTGAGGCGAGGAAGAGGGGAGGTGGGGGACTGAGGATGGGACAGACGGACTTAAGGCAGGTTGCCGGATTATGGCGCTCGGGAAAGCAGCCTGCCAGGCTTACTGTGCCAGAAGAAGTGGCTGTAGCGGTTACGGCTATTTTTAAGCATCTACGTGGTTATTGACTGCATCCTCATTTTTTTGACAACTCAGTGCTTTAGCACCTCATCCTTGGTGCACTCTGGCTCCCCATAACCATGACCTTGACAATGAATGAAGGAGCACAAAGTCACGCTGAGGATTTCCAAAGTGTCACACTAATACCTCTGCCGCACCCTTACTGTTGTCCATAGGGGACTGAGGAAATGCCCAAGGGCTCAAGAACTGTTGTCATCCCAGTTCTTTGAACATTTCTCTGGGGAGCATCTCAGAGAAAGGAGATTTTGAAATTACACGCTGCTACATGGTGGTGTTTTAATTGTATTATCGGTTGTCCATTCCTGGGTTCTGTGTGAACCTGGAAGCAGTGGGACACCCTTGACAATGATGAAATCCAAAGCAGCACAGGCTCTTTGGTGAAGGTGAGAACTCCCCAGTCCCAGACCAATAAAACCAACCCTCACTGGGTTCCTGAGGCACCTCGTGTTTTCCTCCACATGTGACTCCACAAAGACACCTCAAGTATTCCTTCTCTTCAAGGACCCGACACTTGCGATGGAGTAAAAAGCCAGTGGGGTCTGCAAATGAGCCATAAAGAACCACAGAAAAACAGGATTTAAACAATGACGCTAACAAGCAGGCTTCCACTTCAAGGGTCATCCTGAGAGAGGTCAGGTGGATGTCATTCATTTTTAGACACCATGACAGAAAGTGTGTAACCACATGACGACCATGTGAGTCGCTGGGTCAACCCTGCAGGCCGTTTCCGAAACAAGCGTTCCGCTGACGCAACGGGGAGAACTCCAGTGAAGCCTTGGAAGTAGCTTCACATCAGAAGGATGTGGAGGACGGGCAGCCTCTGGAGGCTTCTCACTGCCTCGCTGATGACACATCAGTCTGCTAATCGAGCAAAGCCAGACAACGAGCATTATCTGAGCTCATGGGAACACAAACAGAGGTTGAGAATCCACCCACTGGTGTAGGATGCTCGGAATAACTGAGGCTGAGTTGAGATAATTTAATGGGAGGCAGTGAAACACTACTTTACTCTACTTTCAACATCGACTTTACTATTTATTATATCTTCTATTAAGAAATTATACAGAACTGCCACCTGCCACTGAGGTTTACTATGGGTGACCAGCAGGAGCTCCAGGGGTGTGAAGCTGTACCCTAAAGAAATGTCCTTCATGTATAAAAGTTGCAAGATTTGCTAATATGAACATAATGACACGCTTGGTAATATTACCTATATAATATGGCAAAATGAATACCCATGTAACCTGGTATCTGGAACTGTGGAACTCAGTATAAGGTATTCTTGTCATTTGATGAGTTGCCGGATTCTCAACTTCCACATAGATTACTAGACGTTTCCATATTTTATGCTGGAACCCATTTGCTGGATACCTCATTTTCCAGGCTCCTTGACAGGCGACTCAAAGTCCTCTGAGTGATTCAGGATTTCTTCCAAAGGTCTCTGCTAGGGGAAACTCCTGTGTTTGGGATTGTTCCTCACACTATCTGCCTACTCCAATCTGCAGATTCCCTCACTCTTAACAAGAGTAATGCGTACCGACTCGAGAGCAGCAGGCGGGTGGGTAAGCTTCCCGTAACTCTCATGTATCCGGACAACTTTAGGGCTGCATATTTCCTTCACCCCCGCAGAGTCCGAAGATCCAGGCTTAAGCCCCGCATGAAAAATATGAGCGTTAACAGGCAGAGAGGCATTGCAGAGGGATATTTATTAGGACAGCTGTCAACGGCCGTAAAGTGAAGCTTAGCGGCTCAGGGTTTTCAGCAGAAGCAGCCTGATTTATGGCGGCCTAAAGTGGATCTGCTTCGATGGGCTCGTCAGCTTCTGAGACACCTGATCACAGGGATGCTGTCAAGCCACTTGACAAGTCACCTGTGATCCCACACAAACCGCAATACAAGCCCCCTCCACACAGGACGACAGCGGGAGCACAGTGCCGCATTCCTGCATGGCAAACCGGCCACACAGACTAGCAGAAAAACAGAAGGACAGAAAGTAAAACCACCCACTGATTATCAGCAAGAAGCCTCCAGGAACCATATAATCATGTTTTCCACAGTGTCCTGGGAGGCTGCTCTCCATCGTCGTTGCCAAACAATGACCGTACCACCAAGGAACGGTGGACCCAGAACAAAATGACGACGTCAGAACAGACCACCGAGGCTCCTTGGGTTCAGGGAGGAATTCATGAATAAGATACCAGTTTCCACCAGCCCCTACACTGCCACGCAAGATGGCACATCCAAACTACCCCCATGTCCCTCCCAGTCTGCTCAACATGGCAATTTTCCAGGAGCTATAGCACTCTATCTGCTTTTATCTTTTTGGAAACGTAAACTGGATAATGACTTTTCTTAGTTCTTGATAACTGCAGAGCTAAACAAACTCTAATGTCTATTTCTGTTGCTGTTCTGACCTGAGAAGACACCTGCTCCCCGTGTTTGGCATCACTACTCCCACTACCCCTCCCCTAGATGAGTGCTCGCACAAACGAGGGTGAGCAGTTGTGAAACCGCGAGCAGAAGCGGGCGACAGATGGTGCACGTTATTCCACTGACCTACGAAATGCTTCGAGAGGAACAGGCCAGCGTGGTGTGAAGTCCCCCCTGCCGCTTGCAGCTCGTCCTTGACCGGCGAAGCCACTGCTCGTTCCCTCCTTAGTGCCAGGCCAAAGACAGCAGTGGGCACTCAGGGTGCCGCTAGAGCAAAGGCGGGCGAGGGGTAGCGGCGATGACATCGTTCGTGCATCGGCACCAGTGCCGGGAGGGTTCATGCAGGGGGAGACGCTGGCCCTGTATCACATCAAAAGCTGCTGCGAGAGGTAATGGGGCCGGCCGACCAATCACGCGATGCAGCCGCTCTGCTAATGTTAACCGTAACCCTAAGCAAGGAATGACTGGTATTTGTCTCAAATCCCACACCCGGGGGAAAAGGGAAGCCAACAACCAGAGAGGAACTCCGAAAATTCATTCTCGCTCAGTGGCATGGTCAGACCTCCAGCAGAGGTAGACGTAGGGGCGAGCAGGACCACACGGGCTGTTTCTCAAAGAATATTGTCTAGGAGTGAGATCCCAGGCCTCATTTTTGAGTTCAGTGCCATGCTGGGCTTCTGGAGTATAGCCTTCCAGACACAAACGCCACCACCGAGAGCAGTTAATGAGAGACCCAACGAGGTACACAACATTCAGCAGTTGTTCCAACTCCCACAGACCACTGACTGCACATAATTCAGTCCTTCGGCACCAGGAAATTTGATAAACAGAAACGATAACCATCGCTGTGTGTAATTGTTAACAGCTAAAGCCGTGTTATCCTTAACGGCACACCCACCATGGGCACACAGCGAGTGCTGTGGGGAACACTGCTTATTCTTAGGCTACAGGGGGCCAGCACTGACTTACTAAAGGAGGTTTCATTTCCTTGTTATTTAACAGGATAGTCGGATTTATAGTGCAACTCCACAAGCAGAGTGGCTCGTGTCTGCACCTGGTGTACTGACTCCTGGTGTACTAACCATAACTGGGTCCAGATGGAGCATTGTTGGGGTCTGTGAATTGCCAGGGCTGACTGAACCACCCAGCGAACCTGAACATTGGCCGGTCTGTCCGTTTCCCATTGCCCGCCAGGTGATAATGGAGGCCTGTGACCATCGAAGGTAAAGCAGAAGCAGAGAATCCCCCAATCCCCCTTTCCTTCTCCTAGTGGGTAAATCTCAGGGGCTCAATGGTCATTGATGAGCTGGGATAACCATAGGATGTTTCTTGGTGCATAGTGCCCACTATGGGTCATAGGGGTCATAGGGCCGGACCCTCTAATGGTACACCACCTACACTGGACCGGCATTGGCATCTCCCAGATCCCACTGATTCCTCATGGAGCCAATGTGCCTGGTCTTTGCAGTGGCCTCCTTCCCGTCTTCTTGCCCACATAGGACAGCAAAGCCAGCCAACAGAGGAACCTTTTCTGAGCGCAAGCTGGAAACTAAGGACTGCGATTCTTTACACCACCGATTCTGTCATCAAGCTCTGCAGCACTTGGCAGAACAACCGGAGCAAACAGAGGAAGGAAACCAGCATAGGAGCCTGCAATTAGGCACAAAGGAGGTCCCAAGAAGCTACAGGACATTACAGGGGCCAGTGATGCACATCGTGAGTGAAGCTGCGACCGCAGCATGACCAATGAAGGGCAGCATGACTAAACCAGGGCTTCCTAGCACAGAGAGCCAGGCATAAGGCGCCGCCAAATGCCTCTGTGCCATGCTGGCGTTAAAATAAACACAAGACCTGGAGGAGCTTTCAAGCAGAAAACTCTGCAGAGGTCTTTTCTCATCAGGGTTGAACCCACTCAGGAGGTGTCGATGTGTACGCAAACTCCCATCCACCCAAATCCCTCTCAATGCCCCATTAAGGGCTTTAAGCACCCGTGAGCTGAAGGCAGAGGAGATAAACATACAGGGTTTAAATAAAGATTCCTCTGGTGTAAGACGTGTGCAGCTCTAGACCATGGGTTGGAGTGCCAGATCTTCATGATTAAATCAGAAGCCCTTCATGGTGCCTCAACTGCCCCATAGGAATAGCCCCTCATCTCTAACGTGGCCTCGATCATGTACTGCTTGTCAAAAGCAAAGAGGCAAGCAGAGGAGCTGATGATTGCCTCTATAAATTATTAATCCACAGTGATGCACTGACCAGGGCTCTGCACTGGCCTTGATTATCTGTGAATGAAAGCTCATCCTGCTGGGGCTTCTTCATCGAGCAGCCGATTCAGTCCATCGTCACCCTCCACTGACCGCTCTATATTTCCACACATTTGCCCTGCACAACCTGACCATCAGCCCAACCGTCCCAGGGCCCCGAGTCTCTGGACCGCCAGCGGCGATTTGGCTGGGGGGCAGGCCCTCCGGAGAGCACTGGGCAGAGACGCAGAAGACCTGTGGTACTCGTTAGCTTGCAATCCAAAGATAACAAACACCAAAGATAGAAAAGAGAACATAGTTGAAGCAAAAATTAAAACACACAAGTGCATCTCAGTGTTTTCTAAGGATGTTCATACATTTATTTTTTCCAGAAATGCATCAATCATGACTCACAAGGAAGATGACACAGCCTAGTGTGGAAACCGTGAGGTAGCTAGAGGCAAAAGCCTCATGCTACCCAGAATCCCCGCTCTCTGACGATGGTAACATGGCAATGTCTCCTGTGAGAACCATCCTCTCTACGGTATTCAAACAGGGGGCTTTGTTAACCAAAGTCAGTGTGCAGCAGGTAGGGGTCAAAGTTCATGTGCATCCTTGAGAAGGTCAGGCTTCCTGAGGCTACCTGGGACTCCTCTGTTCTTCCTCCCTCAGCTTCTTCCTCAGATGCTCACCAATGGCAGACAGTGGGTTCGCTCTGAAGGTGGCGTTCTGCAGTGTCTCGCTGAAACTGGAGATTTCTGTCTCCCTGGAAACAGAAAGATCAACCACTGGTGCGAACAGCATTTGTACGGCAACAGGTGCGGAAGCCCTCGAACTTCATGAGGGTGACAGTGACTAGATTAAGATTCTGGACATCACATCAAGCACAGCAAACAACAAAAGAAAATGTTATTCCTGATTTTATTGGTGAACATGAGCCGGGACCATAAGCCACACTACTTTGCAGCAGGCAGGGCCTGACTGGCTACTTACAGAAGCTTTCGCTTTTGTGCCGGCCTCATCTGGCTGTAATCGGTTGGTTCGGGCTTCTTCTTCATATGCCTGGAAGGAAGGGGAGGGGCATGAGTCACATGGCACATGTAGGAAGGCTGGACAAGCATCCAGGACCTGGAGATTAATGTGTGACAGAAAACTGCGAGCTCTCGCTGGAGTTACGCTCCAAACGCATACATGTCATGTCTGACATGCGGGCCTAGCTGGCTCCTCAAACCAGACATCCTCGCCGTGATGGGAGTCAGATGGTGGGTGGTCGCTGAGCACCAATTGCTCTGCATGTGGTTATTAAACATCTTGTGGGGAGTGTGTGACAGGAGTGCCGGCAGGCATAACGGAGACAAGGACAGTGGGCGGCGGGCAGCCCGGAAAGGAAGACAGCAGTACCGATTACGCTACAGTGGAGGGACACACAACGGAAACACGGGAGGGTGGGTTTTCTAGGGTGACTCGGGACCAAACTCAAAAGATCTGCAACCCAGGCATGAGGGAAGCAAAGCTGCATCATAAAGCACTTTAAGGTGGTGCTCGCAGCTTTGCTCACGGCTGGTGGAGCAGGAGCAGGAGCCAGAGCGGTATAACGAGACGAGGGAGGTCGGCCAAGCAGAACAGAGCCGCAGAAACTCCACGGGTCATTACCTGCTGGAAGTGAGGGCATCACCCCAGAAAGGCGACTTATCTGCTGTGCGGCAGGGGTGAGTAAAACACAGGTATGCGTCTCCGCTCGGGGAGGGAGGACCGCAGCAGGAAGCCCACAGCAGGAAGCCTACTACAGGAAGCCTACAAGGTCGCAGTTTGCACAGGACGGCACAGAAAAGGCCCGAGTCTTGGTCTCTGCACCACCGTCAAAGGCACCGCCACAGACACCTGGTAATGTGACCACTGTAACCTAAAAAGACCCACAAGCTGCAGCCCGGTGTGCCCCCCCCACCCCACCCCAGACATTCTGCGTGCAGCATTTCACTCTGCAATGGGGGACAGAGCAACAGGATGTAGAACATAATTAAACACGCTAACAGGCCAAGGGACAGCCACCCCCCCACCCCATTTTTAATCAACAGTGGTTTAAAAATTAATCCAGTGATTAAATTTTTGACATGAAAAATTCAAACAGTCTCATTAACAAGCTGCCAGTAGCTTTGGGCAGTGGCGTTTTAACCAGAGAGGAGTAGGAATCATGATCCGAGGACATGGCTGCATTTTCCAAGCCTCCTCAAAGCCAAGCCCTTAAGTAATTATCCCAAAATTAAGCCGCCCAAAAAGAGCTGATTGAATGAATCGCGCAACAGAAATCTCAATCAGTCAATTCCGAGGACGGGCTGCATTTCTAACCTTCGTGTTGCATAAAATATGGTAAGACGAGTAATAATGACATTTCAAGTCCAGGGAATGATTTCCGTCAATACTTAAACCAATAACTGATCCTCAATCATTTAGAAAGGGGTTAGGGTTACGCCTATGGCTGGGCAATATAAACGATATATACAGTTACTGCCAACAGTGACATCATTCTGCTGATCCTAGGATTTTAACCAACAGCCTTCCGATCACAGATACTGAGTCGTAACCCACAGAGATACACACCACTCAGCAAATACTAACTAGTGGGTCATTTGGGGAACAGCCCTTGAGTATATGGCGAGGCTCCCAGGGGGAGGACCGGATTTAGAGCATGCCAGGCATCCCAGAGGCAGGTTGGTGAAGAGACACCAACAGACAGAAAAATAAAGGAAGAAACCAAGAAAGAGAACAACAGAAGAATGCAATATGCAGTAACCCAACCAAAAAATTAAAATGCAATGATTGACCGAAAAATATAAGAAACCGAATAAACCAAAACAAAACAAAAACTGGAAAAAAAAGTTAGTACTCACACACTGGCCTTCCTGCAGGGGGGACGCTGGTTGGTGGAGACCAGCTGGGAGAGTTCGGGCAGGGCGTCAGCAAGCAGCTGCATGTCCCCCACCACAGGTGTGGCTCTCCGCCGCTTTAGCGCCACCTGCTGGTCCTTTGCTAGTTTAATGTCGCTAATTTCTGTGGGATATGGGTAAGGGCTTAGCTAGTGAACGCTTTTACATCGATTGTACAGGTCGGCTTGTGTATAACAATATGACACACTATGTTAAAATAAAAGCAGATATATCCATGCAGAGACTATTTTCCATTTACAGTACACAGCTGGGTATTTACTGAATTTTTTTTGCAGATATAAAAAAATTTGCTCAGTGTTCACCGGCAACACTTTAGTCCAACTGCTATGAACCTGTGCATGTTCCCTGGATCCAAACCAAGTGCTCAATGTGAAAACCTGGGAGCAGCGCTAACCCTGGCAGCATGTAGAGACAGCCAGTCCGCTAGGGGGCACTGCAGTACTCACTGCTAAGCCAGCGCTCCCTCCTCTCCTTCATCCTCTGCTTCTTTGACTGTAGCTTCTTCTCTGACGGACCTGCAGAGAGACGTCAGCGTGGCAGTCAGAACATCTTGTGATACGGTGGGGGACAAGAAGCGGTGCAAGGCGGGAAGGCTCATTTTGGGGGATGAGCGGCCCAGAAAACGACCAGGCAGAGGAGGGACGATGATGTCAGCACGCCACCAGCGCGGCGACTGACAGATGGGATCCCACTCCCAGCATGCCCCACCCTGCGCTGCCTCCCTAACATGGCCACCCGCTCTCAGGCAGGGTGATAAAAGCCACCAATAACGTGTGTGTGTGTGTGTGTGTAACCCTAATCCCAATTATCCTAAACCTAAACCTAACCATAACTAACCAAACAAAAATGAGTTTTATTTTTTTAAGACTAAGTCAGGGGTGCCCACACTCTTTCAGCTTTCGAGCTATATTTAAATTGACCAGGTCAAAATGATCTACCTACATTAAAAGCTAAATATATGCTTTTATATATATACACATACATATATACACATACATATATATATATATATATATATATCACCCAACAACACCACATTTCACTCACAGAGTTCACCATAAATCAACCCCGGGACTTTCAGGATGGTTCATAAGTGTATTCATTACACAAACAGACTCGCATCTAATCTAATCTAATTCATAGCTAATTGCGCAAAGGTTGCGCGCGTGTGGGTAGCGGATACCGACAGATTAAATTAATTAAAGTAGAGGAGACGGGAGAGAGGGAGCAGCAGTGTCAAACGGCAGTGCATGGAGGGGGGAAATGAAAGAGAAGGGTTCTCCGTGGAGGGGGAGTGTGGTCTGCCGGTGGGGCCGGCCCCTGTCGCTATGAGAGGACGCCCTCATGTTGGACATCCAGTGGAGGGGTACCGGGGGATCCTCCACACAGCTACAGCTCTGGGTTTACGGTAGGGCTGAACAATTTTAAGAAAAAATCTAATTGTGATTTATCTGACAGATATTGCAACTGCGATTTCATTTGCGATTTTTAAAACTCAGTTCAGTACTGACATGGGCGTAAATTTCATTTCACAGTAGGGGAGGACAATAAATATAAAATTTCTCGAGCAATTTTTGAAGGGGACTCATATAATACAGTCAAATTGTACTTATAAAGATATGTCCCCACAGTGAAAAACTTTGCTTCTGTCATTACTATTGTAGCATGGAGACTGGGTCATTATGGTTATTTGGTCAACCATATTTTGGACAACCCTCGGATGGAGGAGGGGACATGTCCCCTCCGTCCCCCCGGGATTTACGCCCATGAGTACTGACTATATGTGTATAAGAAACTAACTGAGCAAACCCGCACACTGAAATCCGAACTGTGCTATACATTAATTCATAGATAAAGAATGGAAATGTATTAATTGACTCCAAAATGTATTTATTCGAACAAAAATGATATAGAGCAGGGGTGCTCACACTTTTCCGGCTTGCGAGCTACTTTTAAAACGGCCAGGTCAAAATGATCTACCTACATTAAAAATGCTAAATATATGTTATATACACTCACCTAAAGGAACACCTGTTCAATTTCTCATTAATGCAATTATCTAATCAATCACATGGCAGTTGCTTCAATGCATTTAGGGGT
>JAODKL010000001.1:48955393-48981712 GCA_026780765.1 Petrocephalus schoutedeni | reverse complement strand
CACCCAACCACTAACCACGAGTGAAAGAAAGGTTATTGTGTTATCATTCATATTCTCTGAAAAATGGCCAAAACATCGCAAATTCTGCCAGGGTATGTAAACTTTTGAGCACAACTGTAAATATGTCTGGGAGCACACCGGTCTCCTCCTTCCCAAAGTGCTATCTAGGAGAGGCAGCACTGTATATTATGGCATATTACTATGCTTTCCATAAGATGTACCCAAAATGCATTGCATATGTCCTCTCAATATTGCAAACAGAGGTACTGGGTGACTCAATCCACGAAAAAGATGCTACTCAAGCCTTTAAGCGTGCAAGGGCTGATTGGCAGACACACTGTTCACCTGACAAGAAATGCTGGATCGTTTCTGCAATGGTGAACTGCAAACTGAAAAATGCCTTTGTGTTCAGCCTGCAGATGGCCGTGTTGTTTTAATTAAACAGCCTTCACTAAGATTTGTGATCCTGTCTATTATTTCTCTTATATATACTTAAAGCAAGACAATTTCTTAAAACAAGTCTTCTAAATCTAAGAATTATTCACTTATTATATGATTTTTAATATGCTGCAAGCAAGCACATTAGTCTTGTTTTCATCCTCTTGCTTACTTACTTTTGAGCAAGCTTGGCTCTGATCCAGTTGGTTTCTAAGCAATAATTCTCCAAAATAAGAATAAATATCTTAAAATTAGATAAACAGAAATTAACAAGAATGCTAAATACTAGTACTCATTTGCTTAAATTAAGATTATGAGTATGCTTAGCCCATCAGTTATTTTTTTCTTGTTTCAAGAGTACTTTTTTGCTTGAAGTAAGTAACTTTTTCTAATAATGGTTATTCTTTTCTTGTTTTTTAGAGGCATTTTTTGCAGTGCATCTCTGCAGAAAAAATATCTGACAGAAGTCTGAGGCCTGGATGTATTTGCTTGATATTTTCCAGAAGCAGGGAGTTTAAACCGTGCCCTCATAATGCACTGGGAGAAGGATGGGGGGTGAGAGAGGGGGAGGGAGGGAGGGAGGGAGGCAGGAACACAAGGGGGGGAGAGAAAAGGAGAGAGAGGGAGAGGCAGGCACAGCCGAGCACAGCAACATCCCTCGCAGAGGTAGGTCAGGTCCAGGTTGTCAGGTTAATTCCAGGCTTTTTTGAATGAGTAAACGCCCCCCCTGCTAACTGTAGGGCTGTGGGGGGCACCTGCTGACCACATGACTGTAGGGGTGTGGGGGGGGGGGGGTGGCTGCACAGGGCCTGGTGCGAAAGGCTGGGCCTCCCCAAGGCTGCCTGTGCTGAGGGGGTGGGGCATCCTTCTTCACCAAGTTATAGGAGGAAATGAGTGTGTGAAAGGCTACTGGCGAAATCATCCTGAACGAAGATGGGAAATTCAAATGTTACCTGCAGGTAACAAGGAAGAGATAAACAGGAAGTGGGGAGGGCTGTTCCACACAGCCCTCAGGTAACTTATAACTGGCAGGATTACCGGGGCCAAAGGGCAGGCAGGCAGCTGACTTACAGCACGAAGGGCTCCTTGCTGAGACAGACAGGGAGATTCCCAGGACCTTTACACCTTCACACACAATTTTAAAAAGCTTAGGTGGGCACCCAGAATCCTGCCAGCATGTGAGTCCCTCCCAGTGACACTCCCTGACTGTCATGGGGGTGGTGGTGACACATGCCAGTATGGAGATCACCCCCCACCCACCATATATGGGCATGAAAGTGACAGGTGTGGCAGGTGATCAGTCGGCAAGTCTCGCTGAGAAGTTCAGTCTGCGTGACCCTCCAGCTGCCAGCCGCTCACCCCCGCAGCAGGTGAGTCCTGCCTGGCCTGCTTCTCTCCCAGGCCTGACACACTTTCGCAGGTAATAAGCAACTTTACATTAAACTTTGCTTGAATGAAGGGCACTATACAAAATCGATTGATTCGATTAAATCTGCGTTTCATTTACATCGATGGCAAAAGCGGAATAATGGCACGGGCACAGAGAGTAGTGCATGTGGAGTAGTGCATGGTAGATTAAAGGACAGTAACAGACAGCAGCACAGCGGGTTCATACATATGAAGCTTCTTGACTTCAATCTGCTGTCGTGTCACAGACACCCCCTTTCCCGTGCGAGAGCATGTCAGCCGAGTGAGGGTAGTGGCGGGAGCCATGGGGGAGCCCATCTCCATATGGCCGTGTGGTGCTCTCAAAGAGGCTTAGCGCTGCCAGGACAATTGGGGTTGGCCCACGCTGGAGCTTCAGCAGCTAGGATGACCTCTCCACCAGAAAGACACCTGAGTGAATGCTGTGTTCAGAGCAGGTTGGGTGTTGTATTGCGTATTGCTAAAAACGATCTCCTCACAAAATGACTATCCCAGCAGAGGGACATTAGGCAGAATGTCAGATGTGTCCCCTAGCTGGTGTGTGCTATGCTAATCGCTAACCTCATATCCAGAAAGATCAATGCACTGCTACCTTTGTACTCTGGCCTTATCGCGCTTTCCATAAATCAGATTTATTTCCTTGTTGCCACAGTGGCAGCCACAAAAGGTAACCTTGGATAATCATCTTTGTCCCACAAATTCACATGTGATGGGCAATCCTATCTGTCCCTTACTAGAATGGGCCCACTCAATCTCCCAAAGCCATAATCCGCTATCTTTAGACCTCTGGGTGGTTGTGTAAGCTGATAGTGATAAGCAGAACAATAAATGAGCTTCTACGAAGTGCCCTGTGGTGTGGGAGTGATGGCGATGATGGCGTGGGGGATCAGGGCTAAGAGCACAGCCGCAGAAACGAAGCTGCAACTGGGCTTTGCTGTTCCTTATGGGGGGGGGGGGGTCAGGGTCGGGATCAGAGAGTGGGGAGGGATGTGGGCGCAGAGGCCAGCTGCCCTGCATCATCCCCCAGGAGTTCCCCATGTTCAAATATTTGGTCAGCACTGAAGGAGATGGGTCAGATGATGTTTGCTGCTATAAGCCAGTGGACGGTGATTCAAGGAAACTCTAAATAACAAAGTCAGCAATTCAACAAAGTCTAGGATTTAGTGACTACTTAGGCATTACAATCAAACAGATAGACTTCTGCATATTTTTCGTGATATCTGCTTTAATAATACAGCACATTACTACTCTGCACTTTTCGTATCTAAACCTTCCATGCAAAACTGCTCTCTATTTGTTTTCATCTTACATACAGTTTATGATGAAAGATAACCAGATAATTAGACAATGACCCGCTGCCCGCAAGTTCCATGGAACAAAGCCCTTTTTTGCCAGGGGGCGTGGCTTACAGAGGCATGCCAGTGCAAGGCAGGAGAGAGCCTGGGGGGCCGGGGGCCTCTTATGCCTTTGCTGACAAAGGACACTGTTTGGGATGGTGCTTTTTAAAATGCAGGCGACTGGTCCTGACGAAATACTGAGGCAGCTGGGAGGCCTCAGAGCCACGAGATAGCACCCAGAGGGCAGACATGTTTACAATGCTTCTGCTACTGATGAGGCTGAAGGCCGACCAGCTTCCTTTTACCTCTTTAGTAAGATTTGGAGAAGGTGCAGAATCTGTTAATGTCACTACACATGTTATTATAATGCAGCACTGAGTGGGACACAGCCAGACTCTCTTGGAGTTGCTGAGGGGCCAGGAAAAGTGACAACAAATGATATACAGTACCAGTTAAGGACCCGTCATGTTTCCGTCTGTGTAACTGCCCGATTCTCTCTCTCTTACACCCAAAGGCATTTCCCTGAAGCTGTCACCATGTCACAAGTCAAAACCCCAGTTACAAAAGTGCTCAATAAAACCACCGCAGGCCTTCAAATATGGCGGATAGAGGTGAGACGATCTGACCACCATCCAATGACAGAATGGCTATCTGGTAGTGCATCAGTCACAAATGTGACGGGTGCGGAAATAGACCTGTAATGTTTGTAGCTCTTGGGTTTTGGAAACCAGCTTTGAAATGTGTTTGTTTGCGCAGAACATGGAGATGGTTCCAACACCACCAACAACTTATGGCCAGTTCTTTGAGGGGGACAGCTACATCATCTTAAACGTATGTGCTTGTGAGACAATGACCACAGTGCGCAGCTGGACACTATCACACTTTCCCAAAATTCAAAGTAATTAACTGTCATAGCACAGTGCACTACAATGAAATGTGCCACCTGCATTTAGCCCATATTTGACATTATGACATAGCAGTGGGCTGCTACTTCAGCATCTGGGGTGTAGTGCTTGTGTGACAGTACCTTGCTGGTCAGGGATTTGAAACAATCTTTCAGTCATAAGTCTGCTTCCCTAACCTTTAGGTCACGACTGCCCCAAAAATAAGGAGGACTTCACAAATTTGTGTGTTATCCTTGCACAGGGGCCATACTAACCTTATCTGTATTGTTCCAGTCATTTAGATCATCATTTAAATGTTTAGTAAATCAAACACAGCCCACTCACGCTATAAAGAACAAAGGATGAGATTTAAGACTAAATCACTTGTCTTATACATATAGCTCTTCAAATCACACAAATGGGTCCTATTTAGTGTAATTAATTTAATTCCCAATCATGTTGTGCTGATGAGTTATTTTGTTACCACAGATGTAACACAGTGTTTCATACACGTGTCTTGTCCTTCATCGGTTTGACTGTAAAATAAACACGCTCTTTGTCCTATGGGCTGACGCAGACCCAGAAGTCCAGCAGCAGCTTCACATACGACATCCACTACTGGCTGGGCAGGGAGACATCGCAGGATGAGCAGGGAGCGGCAGCCATCTTCACCACGCTGATGGATGAGCACCTGGGGGGTGTGGCCGTGCAGCACCGGGAGGCCCAAGGCTGCGAGAGCGACAGCTTCCGGGGCTATTTCAAGCAAGGAATCATGTGAGCTCCCCCACCCCTACCGAACCGGGCAGTAGCCAGAGTGACCCAGGCTAACAGGCCCTTCCCAGAGTGCAGCCTGTAGGCCGAGGCATGCTCAGAACATCAGCGCCCTTTGAGGGAAAATGACATTGCGCCTTTTTCAGGAAGTTGCCTTTCTGCTACTGCAACATTCGATATTTTAAGAGATCACATACGCAGTGGGGAAGTTAGAGGCGGCTAGTGCATTTGCTTGAGAAATGTTTAAAGGTCACTGGTGAAGCTCCCAGGGGGGGGGGGGGGGCGCCATGCCCGCCGTCTTAACAGGGTCCTCTGTCGCAGGTACAAGAAGGGTGGTGTGGCGTCTGGCCTGAAACAGGTGGAGACCAACACATACAACATCCGCCGGCTGCTGCACGTCAAGGGGAAGAAGCATGTCGTGGCCGGAGAGGTGAGGAGGGCCTGGGGTTTCAAACCAAGCCCCCCCCCCCCCCCGTTTGGTTTGCCCTGTAGGCCCTGACGTGAGTGACAAGCCCAGGGAAATATCTGCATGTTTCATTCAAACTGTTTAGGTCTAGCACCCTAATGCAACTGACCAGCCCCTTCTTGTAATTACAAGCGCTGCTATTTAACCAGCATGCCCCCTGCTGCCCAATGTCAGCCCTGAGTACATGAAATCTTTTTGATTTAGGCTTTCATGGCCCCTGTGTTAATGTGCTTTATTGTATGCTTGCTCATATTCTATATGGAAGACGACCTGTTTTATGTTCGATATCTTTCTGCATCAGGTGGAGATGAGCTGGGCCAGTTTTAACAAGGGCGACGTCTTCCTGCTGGACCTGGGTAACCTGATCATTCAATGGAATGGACCCTTGAGCAACCGCATGGAAAGGCTCAAGGTAGGCCTGCTTCCAGCTGGGCAAGGATCATGTTCCACTGTGTGCCCCCTGCTGATCAGGAATGGTTCTCACAGGGCATGAACCTGGCCAAGGACATCCGGGACCGCGAGAGGGGTGGCCGAGCAAAGGTGACTGTGGTTGAGGGTGACGATGAGAAGCCCTCAGAGGAGGCCATGAAGCTCATAAAGCAAGTCCTCGGGGAGAGGCGGGAGCTCAAGGATGCAATCCCCGATGAGGTGGTGGACCAGAAGCTCAAGTCCAGTGTGAAGCTCTTCCAGTGAGTCCTGCCCAGAATACAACCGCTTTGCTGCGACACGGAACAACATTTAACTATATGACATTTAATCTCTACCCTCTTAAATAGAATCACAGATGCTGAAGGGAACTTGGTGGTCCAGGAGGTGGCTACCAAACCGCTGACCCAGGACTTGCTCAAACATGAGGTGGGTTAGCAAACAAGAGAAGATCTCGTCACATCAGTGAACAAGTCATGCGATTTCACAGACACACCCATGTAGCATATACCATATAGTTCAACATTCAAAAAGTGTACCACATTAAATACATAAAATAAAATAATTGAATGAAACCAATGATAAGTTGGTACTATTGAAGTTGGTTCCCGCAGCTAAAATAAAAACAGAAGTGAAACATTCTGTTACCATTAAAAATATCATTTATCTACAGTAATGACATGCTTAAATGACCGCCAATAATACCTGGAACATGGCCTTGCCCATTTTTAGGTCATTAGTACATAACATGCATTGTGTATTCATGTAGAATTCTCTACAGATCAGACACATAATTGCTCTACAACCTTCAGTCTATCCATAGAAATAAAATTACTAAACATTAAACTAAAACTATAGTAACACTGGAGATCGGGCACTGAAGCAGCAATCTCTCCAAATACAACATTTGTAGTGTTTATCTTTCCTGCATTTGAGGGTGATGTGAAAGAGATTAATTGTGATTGTTGACACACCATAGCACATGACAACAAAATGTGTCCTCTGTATTCAACTCATATGTGATAAAGCAGTGGGCAGGTAATTCAGCACCCAGAGAGCAATACCGTGCTCATGGTACCAGGGATTCAAACTAGCAACCTTTAAATCACAAGTGCATTTCCCCTAATCATTCGGCCACCACTGCCCTACTATTGAGCTGGGCTGGGGAGTATATGGGCATCACGAGGTGTGACCTCCCCCCCGGATGCCCTAGTGCTTTCTGCCATCACTCCTTAATGGCTGTCTGTTCCCCTAAACAGGACTGCTACCTACTGGATCAGGGAGGAATCAGAATCTTCATCTGGAAAGGAAAGAAGGCTTCCAAGACAGAGAGGACTGAAGCATTGAATAAAGCAGAGGTATGGCAGGAGAACGGTTAAAGTACCACAGACCGTGCAACGTGCTCAAAAACAGAAACCGAACACCCTTAGTGTACATTACCAGCAAGTGGATTTTTTTTCCCGGTACACTGACGGTCAGAATGCACAATGTGATGGCTTCCTAATTTGCTATACTTGTGAATTCCTGCAATTACTTAAAGCTTAGCATCAAGTACTACTTAATGTTTCTTCATTTTATTAACATTATATAAATGATGTACAACTTAAGTGTATATATGAACTGTAAAAAGCAGATATGGAGAAGGGAGTGCAGGATGTGACTCACTGCGCTCAGACACTGTGCCTGTGATCAGTTGGACTCTGCATTCTCAATTGTACGTTATCTTGGATAATAGCAACTGAGAAATGTAGAATAAGCATTTTTTCAATGTAGGCATACAAGAAAGCAAAGGGCTACCTGCCCTCGGTCTACGTGGAGACGGTGAACGACGGTGCCGAGTCGTCAGTGTTCAAGCAGCTGTTCCAGAAGTGGACCGTCAAGGGCCAAACAGTGGGACTAGGAACAACACATACACGGGGCAAAATAGGTGGGTGCAGAAGATGCAACCAGGAGATCAGCTGGATGCAACATTGAGGTTTAGTTGTTTAAGCAGAGGCCGGAACATTCACAACCAAGGAGATCAATGTTCATAACTGACCTGTTTTTATATATGAGTACAGCTGTGAGAATAAACTGAATCTCTAAGATGCTGAAAGTCACTTTAGAAGCAGCTGGCTGACACCTGCCTTCATGTTTCCATCAATAAACCCAATGCTACAGCCAAGGTGGAGCAGATCAAGTTTGATGCCACGTCCATGCATGCCAAGCCCGAGGTGGCTGCACAGCAGAAGATGGTGGACGACGGTAGTGGTGAGGCGGAGGTCAGTGCTGCGCTTCATGGTGCCTGCATTAAAAATGAAACATGCCCACATCCTTAAATGGAGGCCATATTTTAACATGTCCCTGGGCCACTGTCAGGTATGGCGGATAGAGGACAACGAGATGGTCCCCGTTGACAGAAAGTGGCTGGGCCACTTCTATGGGGGTGACTGCTACCTGATACTGTACAAGTACGAGGTCAGCAAGAAGATCCACTACATCCTCTACATGTGGCAGGTCAGTAGCTCTGCAGACTCCCCCAGCCAAATGGTACAGCCCAATTCCAGCCAATTACCATAACTCCCCGTATAATACTGATGGCACAGGGCCGGCACGCTACCACTGTGGAGCTGACAGCGTCTGCTTACCAAGCTGTGATCCTGGACCAGAAGTACAATGGGGAGCCGGTTCAGGTCCGGGTGCCCATGGGTAAAGAGCCACAGCACCTCATGGCCATTTTCAAGGGCAAAATGGTCATCTACGAGGTAGGCTGGTTAGAGTAGCTCTGCATATCCAGAAAGCAGACAGCTCCGGGCGACGTGCAGGATGACCTTCGGTGGTCCTGCCTTCCCATTTCCTTCCTGGCGTTTACAAAGTTATGATGTCTGAGTCATGTGTGCTGGATTCCCAGGAGGGCAGCTCCAGGGAAGGAGGCCAGGAGCCGCAGTCCAGTGCCAGGCTCTTCCATGTCCATGGCACCAATGAGTTCAACACCCGTGCCACTGAGGTGCCAGCTCGCTGTGCCAATCTGAATTCCAACGATGTATTTGTGCTCAAAACAGACAACTGTTGTTACCTGTGGTATGGGAAGGTAAGGCAGTCCTTGTTATCTGGGGACGTGCATGTTTATGATGATCTGTCATGCCTGACTGACTCTGGATGAGATATCCAGGTTTACTACCTACCAAGCTAGAAAATAACTGTGCTCCTCAAACCTTGCAGGGCTGTAGTGGAGATGAGAGAGAGATGGGAAAAACCCTGGCAGACATCATCTCCAAGAAGGAGAAGCACATGATTGCTGAGGGCCAGGAGCCTGCAGACTTCTGGGTGAACCTGGGAGGGAAGTCACAATATGCCAACAGCAAGAGGTACTACCCATGTCTTCCAAACTGACTGCCTCTCTGCTCGCCCACTCTCTTTAATGGACACTCATTTCTGACCCTTGTGTCAATGACAAGACTACAGGAAGAGAATCACAACATCTCACCCCGACTGTTCGAGTGTTCCAATCAGACTGGGCGCTTCCTGGCCACAGAGATCACAAACTTCACCCAAGATGACATGGATGAGGATGATGTCATGCTGCTGGACATCTGGGACCAGGTGAGACAACAATCTACAAACTACCTTTGGTCAGCCTGAGCTGGTCTGATATACAGGCCACATTCTACCTAGAATCCTCTCTGTATGAATGACCTACTTTCTTTCAGGTATTCCTATGGATTGGGAAAGGTGCCAACCAGACTGAGAAGGATGCAGCAATTACCATGGCACATGAATACTTGCAGACTCACCCAGGGGGTCGAGACATAGAAACGCCCATCCTGCTGGTCAAACAGGGGTTTGAGCCCCCCACCTTCACAGGCTGGTTCCATGCCTGGGATGCTCAGAAATGGAGCGTGAGTCACCCACCCATTGATTATCTCTTTAATCACTTAGTGATTCAGATGTAATAAATACATTAGCATTAATAGAACCAGCAGGATTTCTGCTGCATGTGATTATTTGGCATAAGCAAGTCCTATACTGTACCATATGCCTCCAGGACGGGAAATCTTACGAGCAGCTGAAAGCGGAACTCGGAGATTCTACAGAAATAATCAAGATCACGATGGTAAGTCACCCTCTGGATAAATAAGAATAAATACCAGAGCACCCAGGCTTAGGTGGCCAACTGATTGTTCCAAAAGCCTTCAGGTGTGAAATCCTTCTACTACCAGGTGACTCCACTCTTCAAATAATGGGTAGTTATTGGTTGATAAGGGGTCATACATCTGGAACTCTAGAGACCTACAGACTCAGTTTCCCAATACTAATTTCTTGCTCAACAAGTATACAAATTCTGAAAGTCATGTTTGGGTTGTTTCTGGTTCCAGGAAGTAGCGAAACCAAGCACCATTGTGCAGAATTCTATCAACACAACCCCATCAGTCCTCCCTACATTCCCTGCAGACAAGCTGGTGAACTGCCCGATGGAGAACCTGCCTGAGGGCGTGGATCCCACCAAAAGGGAGGTCTGTACCCACAGAACATTAGAAGAAAAATGGGGGGGAGGTAGATCCATGAACAGAAATAGAAATTAATAAAGCCATGTTCATAACTCAGTGGGCTCTTATTCTTCCAGAACAGCAAATGTCGAACAATAATCTGTTCTGGTAAATGCCCTAGTTAAACTGATAAATAATGCAGTTTATTCATTGCACAACCATACGTCAACCTTTGGGTGACAGAGAGCTTTTGTGACAGTGCCACAAACATGCTGTAAAACACAAGGTCGAGCTGAGCTTTGTCCTCAACACAGGAGTACCTCTCCAATGAAGACTTCAACAAGGTCCTGGGTATGGCTCGACCTGAATTCTACTCCATGCCGATTTGGAAGCAGAAGAACATGAAGAAGCAAATGGGCCTTTTTTAGAGCTGGCAAAAGGGGAACAGAGCCAGAGACAAGCCAGCCGGAGAGAATGAATACCACAGTGTAGCCTGTGGTTAAGTATAATTGGTATCACTGTACCTTATGTGTCTCTGCACTCAGAAGTACTTCTGTTGCAAATGTGAACTCTGTATTGTCCAACGTGAGTATTTAACTATATAAATGCATGATGAAATCATGACCTTCTATAATTTGCTGGAAGCGTACGAATGTCACATTTTTGTACTACTAGTGTTAATCAAGTGTTCTAATGAGAACCTCTGTGGTGAACTGTAGTTCCAGCACACACCAGTAGATTTAACCTATGCCTATAACTTCCCACGTGTACCAGCTGATACACTCCACCACTAGAAGATCCACACTACACTAATAGATCCAACCTATACCTGCAAAATCTAATGAATCCTAGCTTTGATTTTCTGTCTTAACCCCACTTTAGGGGAATTTACGGTGCTGTAAGTATGATGTCAGTCACTAAGAGTTATTTAGCTCATGTCAATTGACCTTTCTGAAGCCATAAATGTAATCTTGTTCCCATGTTCTGCCTCATGTTGATTTTTCCCTCCTCTCACCATCTGTGAGCCCTGTTCATTGTTTTCATTGACATTGGTTAGCTCTTTATGCGATCCCCATGTCACATGGTCCCAATTGCTGCCCTGATTGGAGCCAACGCTGAACGCAAATAAAGTCACGCAAACATGCCAGCTGGGCTTCATAATCAGATATATCTCACTTTGATCCGGTTTATGTGTACTCAGGTCTATGGTAAAGTTCATACATTAAAGACTGAAGAGTCATTTTCACCACCTTTCATCTTTCAAGGTTTTAATACCTTTATTACAACTACATTTTTTAACCCCTATCCCATGTTTGGGGTCAATCTGACCCCAGAGCATCATTAAATGGTAGGCAAATTTCACATGGGGAAATTATCACGGGAAAAGGGTTAAATCAATGTTTATTTTGGAAATATTGGAAAAATTTGGAAATTTACACAGTAGATCAGACTCAGAAAATAATTCATAAATTTAATTATTAAGCCAGTGTATGTGTATATACCACTGTTCTGAACTCCACTTTGCTTTAATCAGCTATTACCTGTGATTTTGGGTCTAACCCCACCCCATGGGTAGAAAGCCTGAGGTCATGTGGCTTGCTAATAAGGCCCTCCTCAAGTGGCCTATCAAAACTGAACATCCTGGTGCAAAGAAAATAGAATACATGGCGCATCTGAAGATGATATACCATGCAGGGCAATGAAGCACAAAGTCCTTTTGAAGGAAAAGTGAATCGAACAGACATCAAAGGTAAGGTGCAGTAACTGCCACTTCACCCTGTCCTATACGACAGGTTGTCGTGCCGCATAATGATCGATGAGTCTCTGAGCCTCCCTCACACCAGTGATGTATGCCCCGTGGGCGGTGGTGTAAAAGTTCATGTGAGTGGCTTCTCCTGCAAAGAGAACCTGCAGTGGCTGGTGGGGTGGGGGGGGTGGAATAAAAGAAAAAAACAGCCAATGAGAATTAAGCGCGTTTCACAAAGCTCCTGTAGTTTTCACATGATGGGGCCCCAGGGCATTGTGGGTAGAGCAGCAGGCGGTCTGTACTTTCACTTCTTCATGGGCAGAGTTGAGGGGCAGTGGTTCCGCCAGGGCCTGGTGTTCACGCGCAGCATCCACGCCACATGGTACATAGGTGTAAGAGCCCCGGACAAAGGGGTGGCACCGCCACCTGGACAGTAGGACCCGGCTCGGCTTGGGCACTGGCCAGGAGGTGAAGGTCCGGAGCAAGCTGTACACACAACATCAGATTCACAGGCAGTCATGCACACACAGGGATCACTGGCAGACATGCTGAATTAAGCTAATCAATTACTGCTGTCTGCATAGGAGTAGGCTGAGAAACCAGCTTGCCTGTCATATAAAGAGGCATTCCAGATCCAATATGTGTTAAGAGGCAATGAAATGAATCTTTTATAAATATGTATAATATGATATGTCAGGCAAAGGAGTGGGTGACGGCCATAAAAACCAATAAACATTACAGTCACCTGACTGCACTTCCTTCTGTGGTTTACAGCTGCTATTCCGGCAGCGCCATTTTATGTGATGTGTTTGAGGCCAGCAGTGGTGCCAGTCATTGTCAGTCCTTCGTGGTTATGCTGCGCTGGATGTATTCATTTTGATGTGTGCAATCCCTGCTCTCATACTTACCTCACACAGACATCCCCGACCTCTTCGTCACCTAGAGTCTCCATGTGCTCAGCCTCTCGGCCTGTGATCCAGGCACACAGCACCGTGGGGTGGCGGGCCACCACATCAAAGCCACTGATCTTCTTGTACCAGGTCTTGTATGGGTCGTCCTTCTGTGTTGGCCCCTGTTGACCCCAGAGGTCCTCAGGGCCCTGCTTCCACACCAGTTGCATCCCGGCACAGTCGTCCGGCCAGAAGCGTTCGTCGAACTTCAGGAAGATCTTGTCCACGGTGCCAAAGCCCAGCTTCTGTATGGCGCCAGCCTTCGAGTCGGGCAGGGCAGGCTCAAACATGTCCGCTGCCCTCTCCTGGAGGAAGCCCAGCGATGCAGTCATGATCACGTGGTCCGCTTCATATTCCTGGCCGTCCTCACAAACCAAACACACAGGATGGGATTTCTTGCCATGATGGCCAGCCCTGTCCATGGTCCATCGGACACACTGCACCTGCTTGTTGCAAACCAACGCCTGCTGGGGGATGCTCTTCAGCAGGACATCCAGCAGAGCCTGGTAGCCGCCAGGTCCAAGAGTGTTGAAGAAACCTCCTTCCATGGCAACATAGTGACTTATCTGGGAGGCGGACACCTCGTAGAGGGAGGAACAGGCCTCATCTGTACACTCGATTCTCTTGCACCACTCAAAGACCTCCCTGGCCTCCTGGGTCAGGACTGGGAAAACCTCAGCAAATGCCTTGTCCAGGTAATGACCGAGGCTCCCAGACAGGTATCTGCCCTCCAGCTCACCACTGAAGGCCTTGGCAGTTAGCCTACCAAAGAGGGCACATACCTGCTCCACGTCACTAGGGGGCAGCCTCCGCCCTTCCTCATTGAAGAAGTAGTCATCAGGGGTGACTGAGTTGGGCAGGCACATGGTGCTGGTGGTGGCCACCTCATGAAGAAGGCCATGCTCCCTTGCCAGGGTGTACAGTGGGTTACCCATGCGGCCGTGGATCCAGTTTGCCCCCAGCTCTATTATGTCAGAGCCAAAGGGGCGAGTGGTGTCAATGCGACCGCCAGGCTTTTCTGTGGCCTCGAGGATAAGCACGTGCTGAAAGCCAGCCTTATACAACGTGGCTGCAGCAGCCAAACCCGCTAGCCCTGCTCCAATGACTATCACCCTGGAAGATGCAGACATGTTGCAGGACCTGTAGGGGGCAAGAGTAGCGTTCAATTTAACAGTAAATAAACACTGAAATCATCCCAGATCAGCTACAAAACTGACGATCCTTAAGTTTAAAGCCCTTTCTTGACTAGTAGAAATATAACTAAAAGACTGTCAGCAGAATACAACTCAACACTGTTTTAGCAAAATATGTTATACTTAATGTATGATTTGTTAAATTAAATTTACACAAATCTATTCTATACTGTTGCCATGAATATTTGCATGCGTCATTAAGTAGGGACTAAATATGGCTTAAATACGTAGATGAATGGTAAAGTCTAAATACCTTTGATATCCCCTGATAATGAAAACTACTTACGGCACTGTGAGCTCAGCCTGCTTAACTTGGCCAAATGGTAAATGGCAATACACGCATTTTAGCTGCAGAGTAACCTTTGGTTTCCAGGAACTGCAGGGTGTTATAAAACAGGAACTGTTCATTGGCAGCTCCTCCCCCCTTTTCCTATGGAGAAGGGGCAAATCAGTGAACAACATTAGTCCCAACTTAAGAAGCTTAACAAGCCATTCTAAACCTTTTGATTGACACTGGCCAACATACATACAACGCCTGGCATGGATGGGCCCATCATCCACAAATGGCCTACTGGACAATAGTATAAACGAGAGATAGCCTTCTCTACAATGTGATGCAAGTTTACTGAACTCAGGGTTGCCAACTTTCACAATGGCCCTTTCAGACTCTCATGCACTATAACTTAACCACATATTAAAGTATGTAGTAAGGTAGGACCTTGAGGTGCAGGGGGTTGCCACAGTAGTTATATTTAAATTAACTACATCAAAGGCGTTGGGGTAGTTCGCACGCCCTGCAAACTCTTTGCAAGGTAATAAAAATGTCACATACATTTAAAAGCGAGTGCACACTTATATCGAAAATCACACGCCAGCCTGCTAACCAAAATTGGCAACCCTGTGAACTCCAGGGAACTGTTAAGTTACATATTATGTAAGGATACGTTCAAGGATTTATTGCTTTATTCTAAAAGACACAATTTCACATTAGGTCAAACTTTGATGAAAACATTATCGGTAACATAAATTAGCCTATCGGAGACCTGGAAAAATGATGTTGTCAGCTGTGTCCGACATAGGTTTGGTGTAGATGAAACTTGTATACTTACATTGCTTGCTATTTGAAGTAAAACTGTGATACATCTTTTTTTCCTGTACTGCATTGCGCTTTTAACTCATTGACCAAAACCTTGTCGTGTAGGAAAAGATTAGAACACCGGCACAATTTAAGGCAGCTCAGTTCTCAACTTACTCAGGACCCCAAAGCCGCAATCAGAATACGCGAAGTCACAACGGCGGCAAGTACAGATGATTTTTAATAAAATGTTTTGGAAACAGAAATCCGTGTTTGACTTATTAGTCTTTAGTGAAATGGCTAGGTCATTGTGGAAGTGGAACATTTTAAAGCCATGTGTAGGCTAGGATGAACGCGTGTACTTCTATTCTGTCTACCTACAATCAGATGAAGAAAGACGCTGGGAATGCGTGTGTGTTGATCACATGCTGTGAGTATTTTGTTCAATGAATTCAAACATCTAGGTATCCGGCCCTGTTTAGGGGTGTTACTTATCAAAGTTTTTATATTCCCCTTCAATAGCGTGCTCGGCCATCTGTGCCGTTGAGAAAGGCTGTATGTGTATTTAATGACCACCTTTGAGATTATTTTAGTGGACTGCAACACTACTTATCTTAGTCGGGAAAACTTTGAAACGAGCGATTGATTTCTTAAATTGAAAATAGTTGGACTTGACAGGGATCCATGCAACTTGCCAAAGGACAAGTGGAGCGTGGACAAGAATCGGGTTTTCTGATATTTGTGTATGCAATGTATGGTTTCCTCATTTAGCACGTCATTGCGATTTAAAACACATACAACACACAACTGCGACCCACGATCTCAACTCGAGCCGCCGGCAGTTCACGAATGATTGGTGTTTATGAACCTACGCAGGCGTATTACGTTTTTAGATTTTAGTTTTAGGGTATTAATTAGTTTGAGATATTACTCATAGTTTGTGAATGTGGCGTAAAATTGTAGTAAAACCGCCTTTTACGTGCAAATATGTTCGGGTCATTCCGTGTCAAATCATCACACTTTCAAACCTCATCGTCACAGGTTACTCTGCATGCTGATTTGGTCACACGAGGAACTCATACGGCGAGCCAAATTGTTTTATTCATAAAAGCTTACTCGTCGAATCTTAATTCTTACTAGTAAAAATGTAATTCTTACTGGTAAGAATATGAGTTCAAGATATCTACAATGCAATTCTTACCAGTAAGAATTATGATTTTTGTTAGTTATTTTTACTAGTATGAATTCATATTACAGAGCTCTATAATTTTATTAGTCATATATTCCCATTGACTTCCATTGTATTTTCGCCTCACATATCTTAAATTCGATTTTCACTAGTAAAAAGTCATATTGTACAGCTCTTTAATTTAATTCTTACTAGTAAGAACTCCTGTTGTAGATATCTGTAAATATATTTTGACTCGTAAGAATTCCAGGCCCACATATCCATAATTCAGTTGCTACTAGTAAAAATTTCATTACAGATCTCTACAATTACATTTTAGAGATCTAAAAGTTACATATCCAAGATGTGAATTTCAGTCATTCCCAAGTCATTCTCCAACCAGCATACACGATCTGAAAGAGTTAATCTTTCAAGAATGGAGAAAGATAGACATAGCTGTATGTCATAAACTTGTTCATGCAATGTCTAGAAGAGTTGGTGCTGTTCTCAAGTCAAGGAGGCCATACAAAATATTAGATTTAGTAGAATTTGTTTTAGGGTGTAATCGTTTTTGCCTCACCTTATTTGAATAAATTATTGGTGTGTAAAAATACAGCTAACTGTCCTCATCACTGAGAAATGGTTAATTTCAAAGGGGGTGTGCTCAGTATATGCTGAGCAGTGTAGCATATCTATGAGGGGAAAAAAATGTTTATGCATAAGTGACCATGTAAGGAGTACTTGTTTACGAAAACTGGCAAGTTTCAGGGGAATTTTCTCACAATCAAAATTACTTAAGTAAAAACTGCTAATTATATACTATATACCGTTTTTATTTTTAAAATTGCATTCACTTTGCATTCACTGAGTGCTGAGTCGATATAACCGCAGTGACTTCCGCATGCTGTTACGTCACGTGACGACAACCCGGTTCGACACCTAATTTGGTCCCCCGGATAAAAGTGACAAGGAGCTAAACGGTTCCTAGACATATATAAACAAAACATAAACTGGTATCTAAAGTATTTGTAATTTATAATATAAACGTTGACAAAGTGTCAAAATATAAACAAAAACACGTTTTAACATTCAGTCTTGCCTTTTGCTATGTAGCTGTCCAATTAACTATCCACACAAAAATACCCCGTGAAGGATTATTTACTTTGCTGGACACCTCCCTGGGAAAATAAAATGGCGGCCAATTTCAGCTATAGTAATGCTAATGAAGCCGGGCAATCAAAGGTGAGCAAGCAATGCGGGTGCTTTTGACCGGATTGCGAGTCCATATGAAACAAGCACTCTTCCCAGATGCTCGCCGGTGCCGGAAGCGGTAGGTAGCTGCAGAGTTTTATGTGAGTTTTATCCCGTTTTATGTGAGCTGGGCACCGTACAGGAGGTGCAAAGTGAGCTTGGCTCGAGAATTAAGTGCCAGGGTAATGCAAAATGCAACTCTAACGCATATGGCATGACACTCTTTCAGACTCTCACGCTCAACCAAGAAATCCTACGGCAAATCTATATTATTCCATTAAAAACTTATAATTAACTAAATCAAAACCATTTGGGTTAGTTTGCAAACCCTACCGACTATTTTCAAGGCAAGTCAGATGACCGAAGCGGGCAACCCTGAAATACCAATGTGCAGCAATTAAATTGCGCTCCTCTCGTGATTTTTAAAAAGACTTGCATCACTAGGGTTGCCACACGTCCCTTAAAATACGGAATCGACGATAAATTTGTGCGTCCCGTTTTTAATCAGTACGGGACGCAGTTTGTCCCGTATCTCAGAGTTGTGATGAACGGAGCATGATCCTGTCCTCATTTAGCATTAAAATGCCGATTGATTGATTAGATTCATTTGAGTTATTTATAGTTAAAGAGTTATGGATGACTTAACAATGTATATCATATCCTGAAGATTAATTCAAGTGTTATGCACCTCAAATTTTGATATAAAGGGACTGATTTCCTATGTCAACGCTAATTAACAATTGGAGCTTATAATTGAAAAGTTTTTTTTATTCAGTTTATTTTTATGTCCATTGATAATAAAGTACTTAAAATATTAAGTATGAATCGTAATACTTTCTTGAGACCATGGTTTAAGTTTTGATGGAGAACCACTGGTACATCACTTGGCACATTGTGGCAATTAAGGCCCCACTTGGGTAGGCATGACTTTGTCAGTTTTAGTAATAAGTTAGTGAGACCAGGGATATGCAGTTTCAGTGTGCCTCCTTCGGCTGTGGACAGCAGCTTTGGAGTCCCGGCTTGGACGCCATGAAGCTGGTTTGAATCTCAGCATCTGCGCTGAAAGTTAAGTGTACAACAACGGTACGGGTAGGACAAATCTTACATGATTAAAACAAACACATTCATATACAGGAATACATATGTATATTCATGTGCTATGTCATGGTTGTATGCAGTGTGTATCTATTTTGTATATGTCAGAACTGGTGCAGTAGCTGTTCAGTTGGTATGTGAGGACTGTATGTCATATCTGCGTAGTCTGTATATCGCTACTCTTCCATGCCAGCTATTGTAACTGACGTTTCTTATAGGAGAACATGGCATTACTGTGGACCCCGAGGAGCCACACTGCTGTGGGAGGTGTGGACAGAGTCTTCCGGAAGGCTTGTCTCTTTCTTCCCATCGATGCTCAGCCCCAGCTTTGATGGCCCAGGGGACCGGTCCCAGGGAGGCAGGCTGGCCAGGCTACAGGTGCCCGCTGTGCGAGCGTGCCTTCGCTCTGGCCGGAGCTCTGAAGCAGCACTTCCGGACGCACCGCGGTGAGCCGGCAGTCTGCCCGGAGCCGGGGTGCTCGTTCAGCAGCGTGGACCGGCGTGCATACCAGCGGCACCTGAGCACGGTGCACGCACTGCAGCCCGTGCTCTGCCCGCAGCGCTCCTGCCTCCAGGCCTTCAGAACGGAGGCCGAAAGGGAACAGCACCAACGGGCTCACTTCCCTTTCCACTGTGCACACTGCCCCTTTGTCACCACAAGCGCCAGACAGCTGAACGAGCACTGCCGCGGGCACCGGAGTCTGTCAGGGGACCAGGAAGGTAACACGTGAATACACATCCCTGTACGCCTCTGGTGACTGCTCAGCAATGAAGATTTCCATTACCTGTGGTCAAATGTCCCTGGAGATCAGGGCTTATTGGACTCTTTTAGGTTTCAGCATGAACCTCCTGCTCTCTTTGACCTAGGAGAAAAGGGAGGAATGGAACCAGAGCAGCCTGAGGAAGAAGATGAGCCCAAGCAAAGGTCCAAAAGGGACAACGAAGTGCAGCCAATGGAACAGGCAGCCCACGTGGACAAGCCCAAGGACTACTGCTTCAAAAGTATCCATTGTTTAATGTTGCCCAGATGTGGTAGAATTGTACAGTGCTGGGGGTGGGGGGCACACTAAAACTGTGAAAGATCCAGATGTAACCTCAGCGATGTACAGACTATGTATGTTATGGTCTGTGAGAGCATGGGAAGGGTAGTAGTGAAATTTCAGTGTTGATCAGTGTTGCTGGATTTTTGAGTTGAAATGAAGCCTTAGTCCTTGATGTCCCCCCCCCATTCTGTGCCCAAGGTCATGTAGCTGAAGGCACGGAGCACCTCTATCGGACTCACATGTGCCCTGAGTGCCGCCGCTGTTTCAAGAAGCGCACGCACCTCCTGGAGCACATGCACCTACATTTCCCCGACCCCGGGCTGCAGTGCCCCACCTGTCGGCACCACTTCACCAGCAAGAGCAAGCTGCGCATTCACCTGCTGCGGGAGGCCGGCCAGAAGCCCCACCGCTGCCACCTGTGCACGTACCGCGCCGTGGAGCGCAATTCCCTGCGCCGCCACTTAGCCAGTGTCCATGCTGGGGAGAGCGGGGCAGCCCCTTCAGACGTCTACCCCTGCCCCACCTGCGGAGAGGCCTTTCAGCAGAGCCAGGCCCTCAAGGCCCACATGAAGGTACACCGGGCCCTGCCGGCGGGCCGCCAGCCCCTGGCCTGTTTCCAGGAGGCCTGTCCCTTCCGTGGTGCCGACAGGAGGGCGCTGCAGAGGCATGCGCGGGAGGCACACGGTGTGGAGGCAGTGGAGTGCCGGTATCATGCCTGCGGCGCCTTCTTTGGCAGCCAGGAGGACATGGAGGCTCACCGGCGCACCCACCTAGCCTTCCACTGCCCACACTGCGACTTCTCCAGCTCCAACAAGAGCAGCTTCCAGCGGCACAAGCGGCAGGGCCACGCCGGGGCGGCAGAGCTGCGCTGCGCCTTCTGCCCCTTCGCCACCTTCAACCCCGTGGAGTTCGGGGAGCACATGGGGCGCCTGCACGCCAGCGAGAAAACGCACCACTGCCCCCAGTGTGACTTTGTCACCGCGCACAAGCGCGTGCTGGAGAGGCACAAGCTGCTGCACACCGGTGAGCAGAAGTCGCCGCATGCGACCGAGCCGCGTCCACCCCATCCGGTCCGGTCCTACCCTGATTTCAGCTTGTGGTCTGTATTGCAGGCGAGAAGCCCCATAAGTGTAAGCTGTGCGATTTCCGGTGCCGGGACGAGACCTACCTGTCAAAGCACATGCTGACCCACTCCAGTGACAAAAACCACATGTGCTCTGAATGCGGCTACGTCACCAAATGGAAGCACTACCTGAATGTGCACATGCGCAAGCACGTTGGCGACCTCAGGTAAGGCCGTCTTCGGCTCTGCGGCGAGCCGGTCCCGCTCGGCTGAACCTCAGGGTGACTCTGCTCTCCCCTCAGGTACCAGTGTGACCAGTGTCCGTACCGCTGCCACCGCTCCGACCAGCTGAGCAGCCACAAGCTCCGGCACCAAGGCAAGTCTCTGATCTGTGAGGTGTGTGCCTTCTCCTGCAAGCGCAAGTGCGAGCTGCGCCGGCACATGCAGCTGAAGCACGGCGGCGGGGAGCGGCAGGCGCCGCTCTTCCAGTGCAGGTACTGCCCATACAGCACACGCTACCGGCAGGCGCTGCACAACCACGAGAACTGCAGGCACACGCGGCACCGCGAGTTCCACTGCGCCCTCTGCCGCTACGTCACCTTCAGCAGCACCGGCCTCTTCCTGCACAAGAAGAAGGCGCACGGCTACGTGCCTGGGGACAAGGCGTGGCTGGAGAGCTACGCGGAGAAGGAGAATGAGCGAGGCGGCACCGCCGGGAACTTCCCCGGGGAATGCGACAAGGGTACGGCGGGTGACCAGCTGGTGCCCTCGGAGGCGGGGGAAGCTCCCAGCCAATCGGAGGGCGACTTGCAGAATGTGAGTGGGAGTGGTGAAGCCAGTGCCACGGTGGTCATGGATCAGGAAACTGAAACGGGCACAGGGGGTACTCAGCCGGAGATCAGGGCTGGCACTAGCACCAGCTGTCATCAGGTGGCCGCCACTGATGGCAATGATGATGAAGAATGTTGCTTGTTAGTTCTGACCTCCATAGCTCACCCCAAACACACGCCTGACACCGGCATGCCGGGAGATGCTGAGAGCGGAGAGATGCCAAGTTTGGAGATGCGGCTCGATCTTAAAGCATTTCCAGCTGAAGGGGGGAGTCCTATGTGTCCTTCCCAAAGACAGAGTGAAGATGACCAAGAGGGGGTGCCAGCAGGGGGCAGCGAAGGGCAGAGTGATGGAGAACAGTCATCGATCCCTGAAGCCGAGGCATCTGGCTGTGTGCATGGTACTGCGGTGGTGTCATCCTGCTCCGAGTCGCACCTCACGGCTCAGCGGAAGCAGGACAAGGAGCTGGCAGAGGCCTTGGTGCTGGAGGGCCGAGTGCAGATGCTGGTGATGCAGGCCAAAGCCAGAGTGCACCGGTGTGACTGCTGTGCCTTTGCCACGCACACACAGGCCGCCCTGGTGCAGCACCGCCGCATGTCCTGCAGAGCCAGGCGGATGGCGCTGAGGTGCCAAGACTGCGGAGCAACCTACAAGCAGCAGCGTGGCCTGGACACCCACCGGCTCAGGAAGTGTCCTGTGCTTCTGAAGATGGGCAGGAGGTTCCCCGTCCCAGCAGGAGCTGGACAGCCCGGGGTCTCTGACCAACACTCTCAGGATCGGGGGAAACCAGATCGTCCTGTAACTGGGCCGCGGGGCAGAGGAATAGGGCCGAGTTCTGAAGAAGCAGTCACTGAGGGGTCAGAGGGACCCCAGAGACAGGGCGTGAAGAGCAGCTTGGCAGACATCCATGTAGACAGCCCTGAACATGAGACAACCACAGGGGAGACTCATAAAGCCAGCAATCAGGATGTGGATCTCTGTGAAACGGTCTCCATGGCCCTCCTCTCAGGGACTGAGGAAAGACAGGGATACAGTAAGGGGGAAGCTAGCCAGAAGGAGGCCAGGAGCTCTGAGCATGAGGAGAACGAGGGGGGGATGGCAGGAGTAGGGAGCACTGAGGAGGTCCAAAACAGCAAAAAGGTAGTGGAGAGAGGGGGGAGGACGGGCCTCCGCTACTTCTGTCCCAAGTGCCCATTTGCATGCCATCAGGAGCGAGCGCTCGACACTCACCGCCGGCGGGGCTGCCTTAAGCCCGGTGATATCCATTGCAAGAGCTGCTCCTTCGTGGCCAGATCACGGGAATCCCTGGAGCGCCACGTACTGGTCCATCCAGGCCAGCGGCTCACCTTGGCACCACGGTGCCAGAAGGCCTTGCTCTGCTGCAAACTGTGCCCGTTCACCTGCAAGCAGGCGCGCTGCCTGGCACAGCACGTGTCCCTGAAGCATGAGGGCGCGCGCCCCCACCGCTGCCGCTTCTGTGCCTTCAGCACCACGCGCCGCTACCGCCTGGACGCCCATGAGTCGCTGCACACGGGCGTCGGCCGCCTGGCCTGTCAGCTTTGCGGCCGCACCTTCGGCAGTGCTTCCAAGCTGCGGCTGCACCGGCAGCGGGTTCACGACCGGCGGCCCACGCACTTCTGCATGCTCTGCGACTACGGCGGCTACAACTCCAACGACGTGGCCCGCCACAAGCTCAGCTGCCACACGGGGGTGCTAAAGTATGCCTGCGACATCTGTGCCACCCGCTTCAGCTCCGGCGCAGCCCTCAAGCAGCACCGCCGCCGCCAGCACCGGGATCCCGGCAGCCAGCCCTGCCCCCAGTGTGACTTCATGGGCCGCAACCGGGCCACCCTCGTAGCCCACCTGCGGCGGCAGCACCCGCGGCTGGAGTGCGCCCCCTGCCACGTCCAGTTCCTGAGCCGCGAGGCCCTAGAGGAGCACCGCAGGACTCACCTTACCCAGCGCTGCCCAGCCTGCCCCTTCGCGGCACGTGGGAGGCAGCTGCTCGCACAACACCTGCTGGACGAGCACGAGGATGGCCCCCCGGAGGACAAGCCGCTGAAGTGTGCTGCATGCGGCTTCACCTGCCGCCACCAGCTGGTGTTTGAGCAGCATGTGCGCTCGCACGGTGGTGCCCGCCTCTACCGCTGCACCGACTGCCAATACTCCACCCGCAACCGGCAGAAGATCACCTGGCACATTCGCATTCACACCGGCGAGAAGCCGTACCACTGTGAGCACTGCAGCTACACCTGCGCCGACCCCTCTCGGCTGAAGGTATGCCCCGCCCACCAGTGGCCGGCTGGCCCCGCCCAGTCTGTCCAGTGATGTCAGAATAAGAATTAATTAATATTATTAAGCAGGTACTATATGTACTATATCTATATGTACTTGGGATTTGTCTCAGACATATTATGCATATAATCAAAGACCATATACAACAAATCCAAACAAATTTGATTATAAATTTAAGCAGTAGTGCATATCAGAACAGATTGCAGTCAGTAAATTGGTGTTTACAAAATGTGTGTACAAAATGGTTTGAAGGCTGAAGTGACTCTTCCCTATCGCAGTACCACATGCGGATTCACCAGGATGAGCGCAAGTACTTGTGTCCAGATTGTGGGTACAAGTGCAAGTGGGTAAACCAGCTGAAGTATCACATGACTAAGCACACAGGTAATGACTGACGCCCCCTGGAGGTCTGCACAGGCACTGCAGCCACTCCCTCTGCTTGTTTAAATATTGAGATGCTTTGTTGTCCAGTGAGGCTCCTGTGGTGTCTTAACAGGCGCCAAGCCGTATGCGTGCGAGGAGTGTGAGTACCGCACAAACCGGGCAGACGCCCTGCGTGTGCACCGCGAGACCCGGCATTGCGATGCCCGCGCCTTCATCTGCGAGAAGTGTGGCAAGGGCTTCAAGACACGCTTCCTGTTGCGCACGCACCAACGCCGCCACAGCGAAGCCCGGCCCTACGTGTGCCGTCTCTGCCGCCGCGCATTTCGCTGGCCCGCCGGCCTGCGGCACCACTTCCTCACACACACAGAGCTCCAGCCCTTCTTCTGCCGCCACTGTACCTACCGGGCCCGCCAGCGTTTCCAGGTGGTCAAGCATCTCCGCCGGCACCACCCTGAGCAGCCCTCGGAGCAGGGTGTGGGCCAAGACCCAGGGCCGCACTCTGTGTCACTGCATGAGGCCCGGCTGGGCAAGGAGGAAAGTGGGCTGAGGGAGGAACGAGAGCCAGAGGTTGGGCTGAGAGAGGAACAGGAACCAGAGGTTGGGCCAAGGGAGGAACGGGAACAGGAAGGCGGGCCAATGGAGGAACAGGAGCCAGTAGATGGTCAGAGATCAGAGCAGGAGTAGGCCTCACACTCATGACCACCCCCAGCTCTCGCCTGGGACTCTCGCAGTCTCACACAGGAAGCAAACACGAGTTGCAGAGTGGCCCGTCTGTGTGGGAGCCTTAATGCTAAAACCGTGAGGCACTCTGTAGCCAAAACTGAACTCCACACGTGGGTCTGTGTGGTCTCTGCCCCAGCAGTAAACCTGAACCTGTCAGGCGGGTGTCAGCAGCAACAGCATGAGGCTGGTGCCAGAAGAACAGGACAACTCCTTTGAAATTTATGTTTATTTAGCAGATGCTGTTGTTCAAAGCGATTGTATAAGCAAGGCAGAAAGTACATCACAAAGTAAACCAGCTCATTGACAGGGATACACCTTTCAGATCTGTGATGATAGCAAACGGATAGGTTTGGAAACAAGCTTTTTCCTTCTATAACAACCTGGTATTTTGTTTCCTGTTGTCTTCTTTTCTTCTTCTTTTATTCACTATCCATCTACACTACACTGCGGAAGGAGGTAGCGCTGGTGTTTTTTGTTTTGTTTTTTTTCTTTTTAAGCCCTTTGGAGTATACATGTTGGAAAAGGCACTATATAAAAATAAACAATTTGTGAAAAGAATCAAGCCACAACAACCTGTGTACATATGTTCAAAAAGATTAATCATTATTTTTTTGTGTATATATACAAATATATACATACATAATTAAGAAAGGATGCACTGCCTCTTCCTTTACCACTCGGCTGCCTTCTTTTCTTCTGTGTTATCGAAGATACAACTTTCTGCCATTCACACACAGCACCACCTGGTGGGCAGGAGATCCATCCATCCATTTATGAACCACTTCACCCAGGGAAGGACAGTGCAGGGTGGGTGATATAGCCAAAATGTCTTATACATACATTTTGGTTAGAATCAGAATCCATGATATAGATCAAGATTTATTTTGTTTACAAGGCAAGCAATTTGGAATATGTGTAGTAATGTTAACCACTTAACCAGCAATTCTACCCTTACAAGAAACACTGCTTGAAGCATTAAAATAAACTTAGTTGAATATTAAGGTATGTAACTTACTGTACAAATAAGACACTGACTCATTATAGTGATTTTTTTTAAATTAAAACGGCTCCCTGGGGAGGTGTTTCAGGCACATCTAACCCGGAGGAGGCCCCAGGGCAGACTCAGGGCACACTGGAGAGATTTTCTCTCTTAGCTGGCCTGGAAACACCTTGGTATTCCTCCGGTGGAGCTGGAGGAGGTGGCTGGTGACAGGGAGGTCTGGGCGTCCCTGCTTAGACTGCTGCCCCGCGAACCGACCCTGGATAATCGGCAGAAAATGGATGGATGG
>JAODKL010000001.1:48940383-48955293 GCA_026780765.1 Petrocephalus schoutedeni | reverse complement strand
GGGGGGCTGAGGCTCTGGGGTGGGGCAGAGTTCAGTGTTCCTGGAGCTGACACATTTGCCCCTCCACTCTCCCCCCCCGCCCTCAATCTCTGCTGCAGGATTTTGACAGAATGGCTAGAGGCCAAATTCGGCGGCTCGAAGAAGCAGGATCTCGGGGAGATGCCCCCCAGCGGGCACATGCAGACCCTGTGCATCGGTAGCGGCCTGCGCTGCGTGGCGGAGCGCATACACACAGTGCACGTGTGTGTGAAGGTGTGGAGGATGGGGGGAATGCCGCTTTATTACTGCGCTCTGATTCGTCGGTTTGCTGCATGCCCCCGCCAGTCATGTGATCCCTTACATAGCTCACCATAGCATAGTCTAGTGCTACTTTGTTAGCAGGTCCTGCGATAGTGCTGACATTAGAGGCAGGGCTTGAGGCCTTCTCTCCCTGTGGGTCAGGTTGCCCACGGGCCCCTCAGCGAGGAGGGCCAGTTGGCACTGGAGAAGCAGAGAGAGCTGATGGGCACAAGTGCCCTGCTGATGCTGCTGCCCTCGGCAGTCGCCCCTGGGGCAGATGAAGACAACGGCGACATCTTCCTGCTATCTGCCCTGCTGCAGCTCCGCCAGGTCCAGCAGGCTAACGCCTGGCCGCAGGCCCTGCCCCTGGTGGTGGTGGTCCCTGGGCAGGCTAGGCACAGGGCCAGCGACGAGCGTCTAGAGGAAGGTGTGACTCTAGTAACTGTAGATCTATGGCAGCAGGTGTGACGTCCGATTCACCCTCTCTGGTTTTAGTGTGTCCGTTCGGGGCACATATATGTATGCATAGGTTACACAGTGGCTTTGTTCTTCCTGTCTGACCATCTGTTTCCTGTCCCTCTAAGACCTGATGCTTGGCACACTCGTTGAGGAAGGTCTGATTTCGGAGTACATGTTCGTCCATATCCCCGAGACCACGAACGAGCCCCTAGGCTCCGAGCAGGTGGGTGTGCGTGCTGTCAGTAAGGCCTCAGTAAGACTGACGTGTCCCGCTGACCCCTCCCATATCCCCGCAGGTCCGCCACGCCATTAAGTGGCTCGCTGCCCGCTCCCCAGCACCGGTCCGGCTCGTCTCGCAGACACTGCTGCAGCTTGTGGAGGCTGGGCTTTGCCGTGAGTTTGCCAGCAGGCTACACCATGACCGGAGGGACCGTGATGCAGCGGGGCTGCCCTCCCAGGGCCCTGCACCAGTCATTGGCCTCTACAATGCCGTGCTGGCCTTCTTGGCCAGCCTTGTGTCATCCCCAAGTCTGGCTAGCCTCTCCTGGCCCGTGGCCGAGTTCTCAGTGCTGGGAGGGGGAGACTGCCTGCCACACCTGCTCTGGAACTCGGCTGAGCACTTGGAGTGGCTCAGGGGTGCGGTGCTGAGCCTGCAGCTTCCCGATTGGCAGCTGCCAGCCACGGGGGGTACGTCTGAGCCTCAGATTTGGAATTCAGGTTGCTTGTTAACTGGCTGTTTGCTCATCTGCTTCTTTGATTTTTGCACCCCCTCCCCCCCTCCCAGCTCCGTGGAACCAGCTGATTGCCTCCATCTTCCAGTACGTATCCCATATCCCCTGGTCCCGCTACAGCCAGCCGCTCCTTATGTCCCAGCTGGAGAACCTTCTGGAGAGGCTGCATCAGGACTGCTTGGGCTGCGGAGGGGGGCCAGGCGAGGAGCCCACCTTCTGGAGTGTACCCTGGGATGAGATTGTCGTGCTCTGCCTAGAGCACCGGCTCCGAGACTGGAGACCCCCAGGGTGTCCCGTGAGTGAAGGTGAGGCTGGGAGTCAGAACGGTTTGGGGTAGGGGTGCAGGTCGCTTTTGGACACCTTGCAGGTGTGAACCTCTGCCGTCACTTTCAGACGTCATCAGTGACGACGGAGAGATCCCCGTGTACTTCCTGTGCGACGGGCTGCGGGGTTTCAAACCGCCACCCTGCTGGGTGGACGCTGTAAAGCAGACGCACAGGGACAAGCAGCAGGGGAAGGCAGGGTAAGAGCCAGCTGTCTGTGTCTATGTCCATCTCTCCCATGCGGCTCACCCTTAGTGTAACTTAACATTTCCAACAGTCAGCCTTTTCAGCAGATTTAGTTAATATTATGTCCCATTAAATAGATCAGTAGAGGGGCAACTATTAGCTCGCACCCAGTTTATCCAGCCTCTCCCAAGGGGAGGACATTGTGACCCAAGGGGGCAATGTGTAAAATGATTCCAGAGCTGTAAATCAGGCCCCTGACCCCCCCCCCCGAGGGTGGTGTACAGTTCTGGCTGTTTTTCCAAAGTCTCCCCCGTTGCAGGTGTTACCCGAGTCCATGGCCCCGTTCCCGGCTGGCCCAGCCACGCCTCCAACAGAAGCTGTTTCACAACCTGGTCGAGGGCCCCGAGTACAGCTCTGTTGTCGCCCCTGTGCTGGACGCTCCCTCCAGCCCCCAGGACCTGCTGGCCAGCATTGAGGAGGAAAAGGAGCAGACCCGCAGGTCTGACAAAGAACAGATGGGCTTCATGCGCGTATTGTCACATGGGTCCTGGTATAAATGTTGTGCTCTTTCCCGTTTCACTTGGATCTGCAGATTTGAGGAGCAGCTGCGCTCCTGGCTGGATGCAGAGTCTCTGGACTCCTCCTCCTCCTCGCCACTTTTCTTACCGTCCTCCCTGCTGTCAGTACCAGAGATCATGGTGCCCTCCCCAAAGATGGCTACCCCATCTGCACTGGCCCTGGTATTGACCCTGTTCTACACAGTCTCTCACGTTTTAAGACCCCAATCAGCCTGTGCACATCAATAGATGCAGTTTCTGTGCCCATCTCTTTAGGAGAAGGAGCACAGTGTCCAGAGTGACCGGGCCAGGGGAGTCGCCGTTTCCATGGCGCAGCGCCTGCAGGAGCTGGAGCAACTGATCTCTGCAAGCCGGGAGGAGGAGCTCGCGTGTCAGCTGAAGCTAAGCTGCCTTCTGGACATTGTTGATGACTGACTGTCATGTGACCCACCCGATGGCTGCCATCGACTGCTGCAAAGCCGCCTGTTCTATGCCTGACTTTTGCAGTGCCTTTACTTGTGTGGTAATCATGCATATATTGCCTTAGATTGAACAGTAAGATATACAGTAATTTACACATCTCTTGGAGTTACCAAAACTGTTTTAATGTTTTAAGATTTTTTTTTTTTCTGCAGATTGAAACATTGACATTTTGACATTTTATTGTACTTAGACCCAGGGCTATATTCTTCTGCTTTTTCTGTCATTAAACTTTCCGTTATGTTTGTTGTACTTTTAAATTAAATCATGATTTGCTGCAGAATGTCTTTAAAAGTGACTGTGATCTTATTTGCCCATATTAGGCACTCACACTTGGGCTTGTTACTTACAGAATACAGAATGTTTTTAGTTTTCATGCTGTATGGCTGGTCAAAATAAACCATTTGGGTAATAGAGTATCTGCATTGTAAACCTTATTCTTTTTATGAATTACAAGCATATATTACTAGTGTTTTACGGTTAAGAGGTTCTTATAAAGAAATGTCAGGCAATTCTGTTATATATTTACATAATTATGTAATTGACCTGAAGATCACAGCAGTTCAATAACGTGACCTGTCACTGAGTGCCTTTTATTACCCGCCCTGACTGGGTAGTTTTTAATGAATATGCATGATTTTCTCCTGCAGGTGGCATCAGTGAGCCATCTGTACATGCACAGGCAGTCCCCCTGGTTAAAAACATCTGACTTACGGACAACTTGTACCTAAACGGACTGCCATGAATCCTGTTGTATTAAAATTTGAGTTAAATATAATGGCCTGTAATAAAAAATGCATGTTACTTTGTGACGCTCATGAAAACATAGCACAGCTTTAGCGGTTTGTCAGCTTGAGGTACAGTATAGTACCTCCTATGTAGTTACTTTTAATATCACTGTATTATAATGTTCTGACTTAAAGACAGGCTTAGGGAATGGATCTCATTCCTATCCTGGGGACTGCCTGTATCCTGTAAGATGCCATTCTGAGCTGCTTCCCCTGATCATTTTCTGATTGTTAAATGATGCAGTTACACTTGAGGAGTGTGTCTCCCTGCACCCATGTTCACTGCCTTGTAATTAAATAAATGTAGAGAGCAGATAATCCCCCCTGAACCCCGTGCTTTGCTGTCAGACACTTTGGCATGTATAAGTGGAGCTCCAGTGTAAATCCCTTGCATCTCACCCTGCCAGAGCAGATTAAAGACTCAAGTGGGATCACCCTCGGCTTTGTTCTGACAGCATGTTGCCGTGATCATGGACATTCATGTGTCACAGTCAGCAAAGTGGCTGAAAGTCAGGACAGATCCCCTGAGCCGAGTTAAGGCTTAATTCCAGAAGCATTTTTTCATTCAGGGAAATGTGTCCTTCATTATTACACCATGTAGGGGGAGGGAATTAGGATGATTTTAAGGGCCTCTGAGTGACAGAAGCCTGAAAATATTTGGAACATAATTAGATTGGCCTGGGTTGGGGGTCAAATACAATATGCTTTCATGGGGCCCAAAAAGCTCTAATGCTGTTCCTGATTATGTATCTGCTGTCGCTCTCTGGCTGTGTGGGGAGGCATTCTGTACCAACATGCCTCGGGAGTGCTGTATGGGACACTCCCGCCATGCTGACCTTACAAACACAATACACGCTAAGGATGAAGTGGCACATGGTCTGCAGAAAAAAAAATTCCTGTTCTCAATGCTGGTGACCAATGACCTGCAGGTGCCTGACAGGTCTGTAGGGGGCGCTGTAGAGAATCCCCCATAATATCTGTGTTCCCTCTGCCCTTGTTTCACGTCACATTGACATCCATGTCTATTCCGGTCCCGGTTTCCATCGATTCCAAGCGGATGCCATTGGGGTCAGACGCCACAGTAGCACATTCCAGGAGGGCGGACCCCGTAGCATGGCAGTTAATCTGAGCCTTTGGGGGATATGCCATGTGACAGGGCTCTTTGCAGGCACATCTCACCCTCCGGTGGCTTTAACAACTGATTACGTTGTTATGACCATAACGTTTGCTCACTGGTCTGTGAATGTGGCCAGGACAGAAGGGGCGTTAAATATCCTAGGTTCCAAATGAATTTTCAGGATTGTCAGGGAGGGGGGACTTGTGGGGAGGGGGACATGCTGATATGGGGTGGGGTGCTAAAGAGCAGACACAGAAGTACATGCCACTTGATCAGCAGAAGGCAGCACCAACCCAACCAATGGGGCGTTGGAATACAGCTGGATAGCCAATGGGCCGCTGGCAGTCAGGAAACTGGAGTGGCATGTGTAACATGAGGTCAGTATTCCAGGGTGGCTTGGAGAGAGAGCTGTACCCCCCTGGGAGTAACTAGCCTAACGAACAACCCTGTGCTTCTACATAAACCTGAAGTAAATAAGTTCAAGAGAAGGACACTAGATGGTCTCTGAGGAGCTGGATGCACCATGGGGCCGCTGTAATGTGCACAGGGTTAGACCTCTGTGCCTGTTAGTGACCAAGTAGCCAAGGCCCTTAAAATGCCCTGGGGATGCTGGCTAAATGGCTGACCACACATTAAAGCTAAGGCACCAACTCATTGGCCACTAAACATTGCAGAACATTTCTTTAGGTTGCTATGATTATTAGTAAAATGTCTGTTATGGAGTCCAGACATTTTTCTTATGGCATGTAAATCATGATCTTGCTTGCACATCACTGATATGAGTCTTAAAGACGGCTTAAACTACGACTATTATCTCCCAGATCGGCCCGGTGGTCTGCAGCCTTGTATTCAGCTGTGTTGTGGTAAAACCCATTATCTGAAATGAAAACCATGTCCCTCGTGTGCTCGACGGCTACATGAGGAAGAATTAAAGGCGGACGCTGCTGCTGAAACCCAGACCTCTTTTATTCTTTAAGTGCTCTGTGAGTTTTGATGAAGTCACTCTCCTGATTAGCAAATTCCCCACAGCCTGTGGTTAAGTATACCATGTCCAAGAGGACTGTCCTTCTCCGCCGGTTAATCCTTCAGGTGCCTGGCCCTCTGTAGCACTTTCAGAAGCTGAGAATCACCTTCATACATAATAGATCAGCGTTTACACATGCTCCCGCCTAAGCAGCACTGTCTAACAGGCCACTGCATGATGTCCTCACATAAAGCTCAGTATTTTCCAGCATAGTCCCACGCCAGTCCTCAGAGGTGCATTCAGGTCAATTAAAAGGCTTTTACCCTGGAACTATCTGCTCAGAAATGACGAAGCTTAAAAGCCTGATTCTGACAAAGTGCACAAATGCCAACTTCAGTTAAGAAAAGACCTCGGCAAAAAGGGAATGGAGCATCCGGATGCACTGTGAGGTCATCTACTGAAAACCCAGACTGCTCTGTGATGCAAACATTTATCCAAATGGAAGGATTTGTTGTTAGTGGACTAGCGAGTCTTGACTGCTTCGTGCTGTTCTCTTTCATCGTGTGTACCTGCCATCCAAAACATCAGCGTTAGCTACCAAACCTTAAGCAGATGTTCACACGCCATGTTTAGACAGAACCTATCTGGGGCCACTACCACCCCCAACCAGCTGTGACCATTTGGGAGGAAAATACGGAGGTAGCCAACATCTCACTGAAACCATGACAGAGCTGTGGCAGAGTGGTGCAGTGGATAAGGTGCTGGTTCTTCAATCTGGAAGGTGGGACTTCAAAGATGGTGGTTTGTGGCGCCGTGGATTTGGCATCAGTGCCTATGGCTGGAGGGTCACTGGTTCAAATCCTAGGGCTGGCAGAGTGACTTCCCCATTGGGCTCTTGTATAAGAATCTTAACAACCAACTGCTCCTGGTTTCTCAATTGTCTATCACTTTGGATGACAGCTGATGTGCTTTGGTTTTATATTTCTGGCAGACAGTGTATGAGATCACATGTCCCACCCGACCAGGCTGGGCTGCCCGACTTGATGAGGGTTTCTCATGCTGCTTTTGCATAGACCGGCTACCCGCCTGAGCTCACCTGTGCCTTCTTTAGTTGTTTAGTTGCCACTTATCTGCCCATTACTGACTAGAGATTCCGATCTGTGCCATCGCGGTGCAGTAGGTGAGAATATAAGGAGTTTACTGGGCTGAAAAACAAAGCGGTGGCGGAGTGCAAGGAGACAGGCAAAGGGGGAAGGGCAAGACACCCCAGCCTAGGGCACGTTTTACTGTGGTGTTCCCGGAGTGTTCCGGGCTCACAGACTTGTTTTCGTGCTGGTTGCCAGTGAGAAACCCCTTTGTTGGGCGGCAGAGCTCGCCTCCCCGGACACAAGGAGCCAGTAAACAAAGGACAGAGTGTCCAGTGTGAGCCTCGGCGAGTTGCAGTTACGTAACAGGACAGCAGCACAACTGGGACTTTGCTGGGAATCTCCTCCCTGCAAAATGACAGGCAGCAGACGGGCTGCTGCCCAAGGGGGACCAGTGTCCGGGAAAAGTGGACGTCTCGAAAACAATCTTGTCTATTAATCAGGTAGCAGTGTTATTCCACCTCCCAGAGGGGGGTGTAGGAAGGATGTCCCCTGGGGGTGAGCAGACGCTACACTCACGCTCAGGATCAACCCTCATGGCTGCATGAATTATGCAGGGGGGGCCCTGAAGGCCCCCAGTTCCCAGCCCGGGGCCCCTGGCAGGCAGCAGAGAATCAGGCGGGAACACGGTTGAGATCACTGCCAGATCAGACTAACCCCAGGGACGCGCTAAGATAAAGTGAAGCAGAGCATAAGAAAGAGTTCTGAAGGAGCAGCATGACAGTGCTGGCGAACTGGCTCCTCCAGCTCAGCTGAGGCTGTCCTCACGGCAGGTCGATGTAGGGGATGTCACAATAGCGACGATCCAGCTCAAGCCAGCGCTGCATCGCCCGGGCAATGATCTCCTCGGACAGCCTGTGGGCATAGTCCAGCAGGATGGGATTGACCTGCAGAGGCTCCTCTCCTGGCTGGGCCTCCAAGCAGGGTAGGGCTGCCCCCTTCACCGCCACAGTGCCTGAGCTGCTGTCCGCTTTCTGCGCTGCTGGGCCGAGATGCTGAGCCGGCTTGCTGTGCTTCGATTTGACACACCCCATGGTGTAAAACGCGTGGCATCGGTCTGGAGGGAGGTGGTGGGCTTCAGCGGTCTCCCTGCTACAAAAAGAGGCGGAATGGTTTTTATTTCGATTTGCAATCTAAACATCCCGGGCGTAAGGGGTAAGAAAGGAGCGCTCTGCTCGGGACTCTCACAGTGACCATGCCCGAACCCGGGCCGCGTTCATTATTCCTCAAGCTATCAGAAAAAGAAGTTTTCAGAGAGTTATAATCTTCCTCGAATAACGAAAACGTATCACGGGTTTCACATTTGGTTTGTATTTCATGAGTTTGGTTTAGGGTTTAGTGTTCGCACCCCGTGTATATCGCCAAAGATTACGCTTTGCCTTAGAGTCGCAAAACGAGATGTTGGACGGATTTTTAATTACCCGAAAAGATAACATTTCGATCACTTTCAAATGCATTTAGAGCCTCACGCTACAATTTCTAGGCATTGGTCGTCATTAAAACGAATTTTAACCAAACCTTTTAAAGACCAAACAACATTAACCTGATATTTTCATTGGAAGAATCAGGAACTTTCGAAAGATATACAAAAAATTGTCATTTGCCCTTTAGTTAATCCTTAATTTCATACGCACTCTAAACGTATTAGCTCTACTGAGATTAAAACAACGCCCACAGCTTTTTAAATATAAAGTGTTGAGCACAACATTTTACCACAGCTTCATGATGAAATTGATTTTTCGCCAGCCGTCGGATATACGGGCTAGCGGGGAAAGTGAAATAGTATCTGTAGTGCTCACTGCCCCGCCCGCAGGACATTCGGATTCAAATACTGTATAAAGGATTTAAAAAGACAGGAAAAGCAACATATGGTGACAGTCCTTATGCACACATGAATTTCCCTTGACCAGGCATTTTGTGTCTTTTGATGGGGTGACTTGACCGTGCCGGTGGTGCAGTCCAGCCCCTTATTCCCGTAAGAATCACCGAAGTCGCTATGGGACTGTGGCAACGGCAGGAAATTATTATTATTATTATTATTATAATTTTTCTGCGCGTTACACCGGCTACCTGATCCGCAAATAACGCTCGCCGCTCGGCTCCGTGGTGCTGGCCAGGTACCTACCTCTCAAGCTGCGCGCACAACTTCACGGTGTTTATTTAGACAGAAGCCGCTCCGCACCCAAAAAGAGGGCATTTCGTTTTTCAGATCGTTCTAATGTAAATGTTAATTTGAATTAAGCTTATGTGGGTGTTCCCTTCTTGGTTTTCTCAATCCGGACTCTCATAAAAACAGCAATTCATCTTGCAATTCATCAGTAAGGGTTTGATACCCGTAAAAAAGCCCCACGTAGTTAAAATCCAGTATTTGGGAAATAAAAGCTTTCCACTAATAAAGCCGGGATTTGGGACAGGGTTCCGTTGTAGCTACTTCTGAGGTTCAAATACCATAATAAACGGATAACAGCTGACGCTCAGCTGTAAATACACACACCCTTAAAAAGACTAGGCAGGCTATGACGTAAGAAAGGCGAATCTATAAGTGCTATTGAATGTTTCTCTAGACAGCGAAATTTATGTTAGTAAAATAAATACTTGCAATATTATTCTGCCCTCTTGCGGATGAGCGCAGCCGCACATTTATAAAAACACAATTAAAAAGTCCCAATGTGCCCTGTCTTTGCGAAGACCATGTTGATCCATCTGGTAATTTGTTTATTACATCGACATGTTTTATTTATTCACTTATAGATAATAAAGTACGTGATTGACATCTGTGCTCTTTAAAGTAATGCTCAACTAAATGTTAAATTGAACTGTTAATTACAGGGTTTGAGTCTCTGCCAAGGTTCCATGTTTGGAGTTTGCTTGTTCTCCCTGCGCCATCGTGGGGTTTCCTCTGGATAGTCGAACTTCCCCCACAGTCCAAAAGCATGCTGAGGTTAATTAGAGTTGTCAGCTTGCCTGTAGGTGTGCTTGTGTGAGTGTGCCCTGTGATGGGTTGGTGCCCCATCCTGGGTTGTTCCCGTACTTGTGCCCATATGTCTGTGGGATAGGCTCCCAATTCCCCACAGTACAGTGGATGATGAGTCCCTGTATACTCTGCTCTCAGTGGCCAAATGCAAAATGGTGCATGAGTATCCAGCAGGCCCATTAGCCAGAAACAAACGTCACAGGGTGACCGGCAACCCTACTGGTCCCCTTCGGTAGATTTTGCTATCAGGGTGGGGGGGTTAAACCCATAAATTTGACTGATAGCCAAGTCAGAGAGACTGAAGCGGAGCTCGTATCCTCAGGCTATCAGGCTTCTCAACTTGCTGGAAGACATTTGTACAGCTTATTATTAATCAGTTTCTATACATTCTATTATGACTGCTCCCTGTCTTTCCTGCTGCTTCCCTCACCTGCTCCTTGTTACCTGTAGTCCTATTAACCACACCTGCCTCCTGTTATTTGTTGTGTTCAGTGTATTTTAGTGCCTGCCTGTGTCCTGTTCTTTAGTTGGTCATTGTATTGTGAGTTGTATGGTGTAAGCTCTGTTTAGTTTCCCTCGGTTTTGATTTGTATCTTCTTAGTTGATTTCTTCAGTGTTTTGTTGTGACTCCTCGTGGTCTGTTTCTTTTGTAGTTTTTCCCCTGTTTTAGTTTATTCCCAATAAATCCTGTTTGTTTTCTGAGCCGTGAGTGGGTCGTCACCTTTCTCCCCCTGCTTCCACCATGCCACACCGCTGCCGGATCCATGACAATAGTCCGTACATACACACACATCCCAATTAAAGTTCTGTGCACCTTCATCCCCTGCCTTCTTTTGTTGTATTTTATTTTAAATGTATTTAAATTTCTTTTGCACAGTCCAAAGAGCAACCAGATTTTCATTTTGTTGCAAGTTGCACTTGTATGACTGCATGTGACAAATAAAAATCTCGAATCTTGAATAATAAATGCTGCCAGAGTGGATTCGGGACACCCCGGCCTGGCTTATTCCCTGCCTTGTGTCAGTAGCTTCCCGGAGAGGCTCTGGACCCCAATGCCGTTGCACAGAACTGGCATGTAAGGAAAACGGATGGGTGGATGGATTTAGGACAAGAAGCGAGAGGAGAGTTGGTTCGAGAAAGGAAAATTAAACACTGAGACCCAAGTTAAATGCCGGCTGACACAAGAGGGCGACATACATCTTTCTAACTGGAGCGTAGGAGTAGCACAGTAGTAAAGCAGGAGTAACGGTGGACTGCTCCCTAATTTCTCTCTAATCAATATCCATGAAGGCAGTGACTTAAAATATTTTTTTAAGTTAACGTTAGCTGTATCTCATGTTAATTACAATCGTTTATTTTCCTTGTCAAGTTTTCGTTTTCTTCCTTGTATAATGCATCATATTCTCTTTAAGAAGGTCGTTATTTATGTAATACAGAAATTGCTGAGTAACCGCAGAGAAGTCATCTTTATATAAAAATACAGCGACTTGCCATTCACGTTATCGGAAGACTTGTAAGACAGTGCGTTTGTGGCACTTTCATATATCATGTACGTCTCGAATATTCGCGTATAGAGTAATATTCATAAACTGCTCATCCGCTAAAAACTAAAAATATTTCTCTCCAAAAGTTATTATACTACTGGAGAGCCAAGTTCTCTAAAATAAAATAAAATAGTCGAAAATTAAGTCACTATACAAAAATTTTCAAAGTAGGAAAATTGTATCTATACTAAATATAAACGAATATACCATGTAAAACTATTTACAGTTTTATAAGTGATAGAAAGTAGTCCTGCAATGGTATAGCTCTATTATAAAGAAAAATTATAAATACTTGGTTTAGAGTTGATTAGAGGACCGAAAACGTAAATGTAATGAATGATATCATAACTAAGAACAGACTTTACCTAGTCCGGCATGGTGATTTGAAAACGAATCAGCAGGTGACAGACCAATTATTTTCGAAGATTTTATAATGAAATATTATATAATTAAATAATGTTACGTAACATCATATTAAGAACAAATAGTTGTTTTTAAACGGCAGAGAATATTTCTGTAATCATTTTCTGCCCCAAAAATAAGCAACTACACTAACATTATGTGAAACATTATGTGAAAAAGTAGTAAGCGCATTTACTATTCCTACACTTTCAAAAATATTGGGTCAAAAACACAATTAACTGTCACCAAAATACCTGAAAATACATCCAGTTGACTGATAAAAAAAAAAAAAAAAAAAAAAAGTCTGAGCGGCGCGCACCACGGAATGGCAGGCTACTTCGAGTATTTAGGAAGTGAATCTACGTTGAAAAATGTCCCCTTTTTGATTTACATTCAGCAGGTGCCCCATAAAATAACGTTGTTGTTCCAATAATAGAGAAATTTATCTAATGCCTGTGCGCTGGATTCATTGTTGCTCTCCAGCCAATCGTATAATCTGACGACACGATGGAGAATCCGAAGGTGAGCTATAAAAAGACGCGCTGACGGCCAGTATGACACCTACGAGAGTCGGGAGCGCTTTTGGGGGGCGTTGAGAGCTCCGCGGTGCCCAGTAATCCAGAAATACACACACGGTGTCCGAACCGGGAACATGCAGCCGTCACAGTGGCTTATCTACCTGGGCTTCTTGGTTGCGTTTTCTCCAATGAGTCTGAGCGACATCCCAGCCCCCAAGCCCTCCGGAAGCACGGAAAACAGCGAGCAGTGTCCGACGTGCGAGTTTAGAGAGCAGAGCAAGCTGCTCAGGCTGCAGGCCATCAAAAATCAGATTCTTAGCAAGCTCCGCTTGAGGCAGGCGCCCAACATTAGCCGGGAGGTGATCAAGCAGCTCCTGCCCAAGGCTCCTCCGCTGCAGCAGCTCCTAGACCAGTACGACGTTTTGGCGGATGACAGCAATGATGGAGTGATGGATGAGGACGACGAACACGTCACCACGGAGAGCATCCTAGCCATGGCCACTGAACGTGAGTGGGACGCGTCATTCTGCGCACCGGTCAGCAGTGTGAGGGCAAACCGTGAGCAGCATCGCTGTCGACGTGTAAAGGATATTTGATGCTTTTTTAATGGAATAAAAATATTCTGCTTTAGCGTTCAATTCACCACGAATGAGTTTACAATTAGAAACCCGGAGAAATGCAAAAGAGATTTAAAAGACGAGCTAGATAATTTGAAGGGTAGCCTATACATCATTGCCACGCATTTGGAGTTATACTTTTACGAGATTGTAAATGATTGTAAATGAGCTGTAGATTTCTCACTATGTGTTGGATGATTTGATTATATTATGGTTTCATTGTAAACTGAATATTAATTAGCTTATACTGATATGCTTATGCTCAGCGCCAAGGCAATGCCTGTAACAATTTTGTAATGTGCATCACCATGGGAAATATGACATTTTCCTCGTAACTTTTGTAAAATTGTACGTGAACATCTTTATCTTTTTATCTCATTTTTATACTTTCGTTGCAGTATTTGGGAATCTCTGATTAACATCCTTCTAATTTATCCGTCAGCTGATCCCAGTGTGCAAGCTGATGGAAACCCCAGATGCTGCGTGTTCTCCTTGAGTCCGACCATCCAGCCCGGCCGCGTGGTCCGTGCGCAGCTCTGGATCCACCTGCGGCCGGCTCAGCAAGCCACCACGGTGTTCCTGCAGATCTCACGCTTGCGCCCGCTCGTCGACGGCACCAGGCACGTCCACATCCGTTCGCTCAAGATAGACGTGAGCGCCGGGACCAGCTCCTGGCAGAGCATAGACGTGAAGCAGGTGCTGCAGGTGTGGCTGCGGCAGCCGGAGACCAACTGGGGCATCGAGATAAACGCGCTGGACACCGAAGGAAACGATCTGGCCGTCACGTCCCCGGAAAAGGGAGAAGAGGGGCTGGTGAGTGCTCTACAACATTTATTTTATTACCCTCTCATACCCTGCCACAGCCATTAACTTATCCAGGGACATCTGAATGTCGTAATATGTTCAGATAATAACGGAGGACAGGAAATGTCCTAATATCAATTCTGCGCAAAGACGCATCACCGCACGCTTTAGAAAGCAAGTACATTTCAACGAGGCCTCTCATCACTATCATATCATCAAGGTTATTATGAATAATTTATATATTCTGCGTGCAACTAAACGGAAGGCTGATTCAGAGCTGGCTTTAAAGGTTTATTATTGGTTTACGTTTATGTCATGGAAGAGCGAATAATTCATGATCAGGGATACCGTGTATGGGTGAAAACGTCTCCTTAATGAATGTAAGCAGGCGGAATCGGTAGATCTTATCAGTTGTTCTGTCCTGATTTGAACTGGGCTGCGTCACTCAACAACAAATCTCATGTCGATTTACTTGTGCAGTACAACAACCCAGCCCCAAAGGCTTACTGAGCCACACAAGAAACTTAAATCTACTGAAAGTTCCAGATTTTAAATTTACCCTTAAATTGTTCTGGGAACATCTGATGACGCTCGCCCAGCGTACGCTAGCGCACTGCATAGAGTACGGCACATTCCTTTAGGTTGCCAGTATTAATCCCCTCTGCCGTCTGTCGATCGCAGCTGCCCTTCATGGAAGTGAAGATCTCTGACAACAGTAAGCGTCAGCGGCGGGAATCCGGCCTCGACTGCGACGAGAACTCGCCAGAGTCGCGCTGCTGCCGCTACCCGCTCACCGTCGACTTTGAGGACTTCGGCTGGGACTGGATCATTGCGCCAAAGCGCTACAAGGCCAACTACTGCTCTGGGGAGTGCGAATACATGCACCTGCAGAAGTACCCGCACACACACCTGGTGAACAAGGCCAACCCGCGCGGGACCGCCGGGCCCTGCTGCACCCCCACCAAGATGTCGCCCATCAACATGCTCTACTTCAACAGGAAGGAGCAGATCATCTACGGCAA
>JAODKL010000001.1:48927797-48939950 GCA_026780765.1 Petrocephalus schoutedeni | reverse complement strand
GGGACAACCCAACCCCCCCCCCCCCCCCCCCCAAGTCAAAGTTTTCTCAATTTACTGTCTTTCTGGGTGCAAGTTGTCCAGAATCATCTCCCAGAGAGACAGTAACACACACAGCCACACATATGCAAACGGCGCCTCCTAGCACACCGCCTTTGGATTACACTGCCGCTGACCTTTCTGGGCCAGACACACCCGCTGTTCATTTCATTATACTTACAAGGCAAACTATAGCTTCTTAACTACAATACCCACTATGTAACACAGCTGAGTTACTATGGTTAATCAGTGCTATTGGAGAGAATGACTTGAAACCGTGGCTTTCCGAATGCAGTTGACACTTTGAGATGTGTACGAGGCAGAGATGCTGTAATAGCGTGCCTGTCTCTGCCCGTCCAGCGGTACAGTTTGCACTACGGCAGACCAATGGACAGAATTGGTTGCTACAGAAGTTGTAAAAACTGATTTTTATATGTTTTTCGCTATTTTTCGCTAATTTGTATTGTATACATTACAGTTGTCTCCTTTTCCTGTTTCATTATTTTTAACCACTAATGCATAAAACCTTTAACTAGCAGATAAGAACAGAAATGATGTACAATAACAAATCTGTAATATGTAACGAATAAAGGTGCTTGCTTTTCAGTTTAGGTCTTTTTTTAACAATCCAAGCTTTCAGGAGCATTCAGAGTGAATTCCCCTCAGGTAAAATCCGGCTAATTTTTTGTGTGTCATTAGAAGATTCCATCCATCCATCTCACATATTTGGTTCAGTGTGGAGGATAGCAAGGTAATATGTAGAAATGATAAAACACATAGAACAGACAGCCCCATTTGGTTTTTAAAGAATAACAACACACAGAGGCTTTTGATCACAGCAAGTCCTCTGTATGAAGTGTGTGGTTTCACACTCAGAGCAGCGGATGTCATGTAATGAGTATAAAGTTCTTAAGATTATGAAAATTACTGCAATTAAGAGAAGCGTGTGAGTGTCATACAGTGAAGATGCACACAAACACTGGTGACCAGGAAACTGAATGCTTGCAGTTTGACAGCAGTGAAAGCCAGCTCGTGGGACTGATGAAACCCGCTGTGAGCATGTCAGCATTGCACCTATGGCATTGGCTGAATGACCGTAGGCTAGGCCGTGACTCTTTTGGATTTTTTTTATTGGTTTGGGCAAGTACATAATAATCACAAATTGTGAATTTAAGATTGAAATTAAGCTTCTCAATTTTACTGGCTGGTGGCATGGTAGGAAATCACCTGTCCTTTACGACGATGCACACTGTACACCCCAGTGGAGGCAGGTCACTACTCAAAGCCAGTAATGGTATAATGTCTTTTCCAGCTTGACGGGTTTTTGGGATAGTAAACGACAGAAGCATAACACACCAGCAGATGGATTAAAGAAGTCCATCACTCGGTGACTGTTGCTGATCATAGTAGCTAAAAGACTCAAAAGTCTACATTAATGCTGCATGTTTAATACCAACGCCTCTACCCCTCCAGTAGCGGGTGATCTATGTAATACAAAAACCTATACTTTGACCTGCGGTGAGAGGGGCTGCTGTCATGGCCATTTGTTGAGATCAAAGCCTTTCAAATCCTAATGATACTTAGAAGTGGTGTGTTTCTCACGCCAATGAAAGGCATCTCTTCAGGACTCCATAATACACTTCTGCACACACATCTGACCAGTATGTAAAACTAGATGCACCTGGGAATGGAATGACAATCCAAGAATTTCCAGATGGAGGTTAAGACTCATTCCAGTGTGGCTGCTGAGATAAATAGTTTCTGTATATACCTTCAACATTGCAACAAATAAAACAGAGTTTCCAAGATGGCTGGTCAGGCATTTTTTTTGTTTTTTTACAATATACTATTCTAAAATCTAAAATTATTCATAATAGTTATTGACGTCAACGGGGTAGGCTTTGTTCATTTTAAGCAGGTCATATTTGCTACCACCTGGATCAAACACCACTGAGTGAGAGTCACGGCTACTGTCTGTAACTGCCAACATCACTACAGAGTTTGAAATGCGGCTCTCTCCATGAGTGACTCTTTAAGGAGGCATCTCTGAGGCCTGAAGGGGCTTCTGCTAATGCGCATGGGCACAGAATGGTGCTTGGTCCTTCAGTAGACAGCAGAGCTTTTCTGCGAAAAACACCTGGAATCTGTATAACTGTGCAGTCACAGAAATTATGTGCTTTTAAAATATTAGTCATTTTTTGGTCTCTGCAAGCCTCTGAACATCTTGTTTATCCTTCACCATTTTAAATGTATCGTGAGCGCCCCCTGGGGGTACATGTGCAGGTACAGAAATACCACAATTATAATTCTACAGAACAAGACAGTGGGGCTCAGGGAGCTCTATGGCGGTCAGCGCCATCCATGAGATGAGAATTAGGGGTTGGCAGGAAAGAAACTTCCAGCTGTAAGTAAATAAATGGAATGGGGTGAGGACAGTGGCCCGTAAAGGATGCAGACACACAGCTGCTGACAGCGGCCTGTTGTCGGCACTGATAAATTTACCCTGCACAGCTTTGCTCGTAACGGGGCCACATTCCCCCCCCCACCAGGGGAATGTGCGCATTTCCCAAGGCTACGCTCACTCCTGCGAATCCATAGCCTGATGAATGGCATTGCAAACCTGCAGGAAATTGGGCCTGGCTTGGAACCACGCACTCCACATATATTTAGCAGGAAAGATATATTCACCGCGGTAACAATTTTGACAGTAGGCAGGACGCAGTTACCAAGCAGCTGATCAATCTCCTGCACCTGACGGGAATTTTTTTACAAGACACCTTTACGATATTATTTCATTTAAACATGCCAGGCCGAGTCCGGAGCCGTTGGCGGGCCGTTAAAGCAGTGCTCCCGTGGCGCAGGGCTGACAGGGATCGCGGATGGATCTCTCCCTGAGGAGGCTTGCCGAGTCAGTGCCCGTTTCCTCATGTCGTCGCGAAGCCAAAACGGCAGCCAGACACAGCCTTTGTCAAGCTTCTGTCAAAAGGACTGTATTTCAGTATTTCTAGGAGTGGGGGGTGTGACGGAGTGTAACTGGAACATTTCGACGGGCACACAAAGTCCTGTGAACAGCTACAAGGTGTGTAACAGCTACTTGATAAATGAAAAACACGGAAGGAGAGGAAAGCCTGTGGAATGGGCCCTTCACAGCCTAGATCATGGAAAGTGTAAAATATGAGCAACAATAGTAAAGAATTTGAATTCCACACACATACAACTTTGGCCAGCCCCTATTCACAGCCACCTGAACATAATGTAATTAATGTGAAATGGAGATGTAACTCTATGCAAAAGAGATTGTTCTGTGTAATGGAAATGACTCTGTGGAATAGAGATGACTTTCTGCAATGGAGATGACTTTCTGCAATGAAGATGATTCTCTGAAATAGAGGTGACTCTCTGTAATGGAAATTAAATTGTGTAATAGAGATTACTCTCTGTAATGGAGATGACTCGCTCAAATGGAGATGGCCCTGTGTAGTAGACATGATTCTCACCTTTGGAGATGACTATCTGTAATGAAGATGACATAAAATAATAGTGGATAATGGAAATGACACTTGTAATGGTAAAAAGTTTTTTGTCCTCTAGTTTCCATGTTCAAATTAAACTTACACCACTTTTATCCACTTTATTAGGAGTCAGGTGCAATTAATGGCTCCTAAAACTCCCTCAAACGGAGACCCTGTGCAGCAGAAATAATGGAGATGACCCTCTAAAATAGAAGCTGTTCTCTATAATTGAGATGACTCTTTCTGTTAGAAATGACCCTGTGTAATAGAGATGACTCTTTGAGTGGATATGATTCTGTATAACAGGGATGTCCTCTCTCTCTGCTCAGGGTGCAACTCTAGTCTCTGCCTATCAATAATTCTCCCTTTCAGCTGAAAAAATTGCACCTGTCATTTTGGAACCAAACCAATCTTCGCATTATTAATTTATCTGACTGCAATATTCATGGAGGAAATTGAGAGTGCAGCCTTTATCAAGTGGAATTGCAGGAGCATGAGAAAATTAATGATTTCAGGTTTAAATCTTAGGGGAAGACTATTAAAATCCCTCTGCCTGCTGCTTCAGTTAGAAAGGTTTTCATTGGCATGGCACAGCCATGGTTACACAGCATCAGCAAATAGTTCTTGGGTCTGAAAATCATTATGGGGACGATTTGGAAAAGTGAGACTTCCTGCAATCTGTTAGTATGTCAGGAACACCTTTTTAATCTCTCCTGGTGAGAAGCAGGGACATCGTAAATATCAATGATCCCATTAATTGACCATCGACGGGTGACTCAGTGGAGAAGGATCTGATTTACCAGCCCTTAGTCAGAATGGTAGGAGGGTCAGTAACATTTAATGTAAGCTCAGAGTAACCCCAGTCTGTGAAATGTTGTGCAGACCCCGTAAATCAAAACTGTATTGGTGACAGATTAAATTACACACAAATACCTGTACAAATAAATCTAAAGACTAAAGGATTCTTCAGATGATTCCTTTGAACATGGAGGACAGCCCTGAGTTCAAAGGAGCAAAGCTCCAGTAGATAGAAAGTATCCCGAGAACAGGGTCCTGAGTGTTGAAAACAGAGGTACACTATCCCCTGAGGAAAATCACGCTAATTAATTATTTGTGTGTTTTTATTTGTTCAGTTATTAGCCATTAAAGGGCATGTGGAGTTAGCCATGGTAGATTTGAGCCCTTGAGTCTTTCTTTCACGCTCCATGAAAATGGATAGGATCTGTTTATTGTGCTTCAGGGAAGCCAGCTATCGCTTTGCTGCATAAATCTGAGGCTAATAAAGCCTCTGAAGTAAGCATGCAGACGAGGGGGGGGGGGGGGGGCCAAAATTATGCTTCCTGCCAGCTGCCGAGCTTCCCAAGGGCCCACACAGTGAGCATCAAGCCGGAGCATCAGAACCGGAAGAGAGTCCAACCCAGTCTCCAAGTACCACAGCTTCTCAAGGGCCCCGTACAGCAAGCATCAAGGCGGATCATCAAAAGAAGCAGTGTCTAACCTGGTCCTCCAGTATCTCTTCTTCTCAAAGGCCCCATACAGCAAGCATGACAGCAGATGAAACAGCCAATCAACATGTACAGTCTTTATATGCAAATATGTAAATAAAATGTGCAATAACTGTGGTATTCAGTTTTATTCATTTACTTTATGTACCTCCTTATTATTTATTTAGTGTTCACCAATTATTAAACCCAGACTGATGTACCATCATATTGTAATTCATCATACAATAATGGAGGGAAACTGTGTAAGGTTGCTGGTTCGAGTCCCCGACCTGCAAGTACCACTAAGATACCATATGCAGGGTACCGTCCCCAAGCACTGCTCCCCGGGCGCTCATGTAGCTGCCCACTGCTGTGTCATGAGGTCACATGGGCTAAATGCAGAGGACATATTTTTTGTTGTGCATTGTGTGCTGTGGTGTTTCAGCAATGACAATTAATCATCTTTCACTTACAGAAAAATCGAAACCCTTCAGTTTCAAGAATTTGACTGTGCCGTGGTATAATATAATTTAAGATAATGATTTTAATTCCATCAAATTCCCTGGTTACAAAGCTAAGCACCTTTCCTTGATATCAAGACCTAATAATGTGGACACCTAATTCCTTCAACAGGTAGGGGTTTTTGGGACCACTTTCTCATGTGATATTTGAGGCCTGTCTTGGCTGATTTGAGTGGGTGATAATATTCCAACTCCAAAAAATCCGGAGTAAACATAAACAGTTGCTTGAGCCTGCCTCATTGCAGACATTGCACTGGCATCCTCAGGAGAGCTCTTGCAGGAACAGGTGCTCAGTGATACTAGACGGTGAATTCAGCTAGCTGCATCTCAAGGGCTATGCTGAAGTCAACAACTCTGCCCCCCCACTCTTGACTTTGGGTTCATGCTGTTAGATTATGGGAAATCAGGACATCTCAGGCTGCCCCTGGGTGAAAAGGCAGTGTAGCTCTGTTCCATGGGCCCCACATGAGTAACAAAGAGCTGCCACTGTGATGTCAAGCTGATCATGATGGGTATCCAAGACGATTCACAAAACTATAATTTAATAATGCACATTTAATAAATCTGGACATTAATATTGTGTATTGTGTATTTCTCAAGAATTAAAACAAAGGATTTTAATGAGAGAACGGCAAATAAGGCCTTCAGTTTCCAGTCGTGTGAAAGTAGTAGCTGGACAGCTGACCCTTCCCAGCATGCTCAGCAGTTTGCAGGGGCATCCTGCCCCGTCTCCGCAACCTCAGCCAGCGGGTGGAAGAATGGGCGTCCATGTAGGCAGGTGTGGCGTGTGGCGCCCAGTTGCCGGTCCAGTCGGGACAGGGTGTCCCTCACATCCTCCCGGGACAAACGGATGGGAAGCTGCCGCGCGAGGCGTACCGCCTCTCCCTGTATGTGCGCGTGAATGGTCGTGGGGGGCCAGCGTGGAGGGGGAAGGAGGCAAAAGGGTCAGTAAACCTCAGTGCTAAATGATGCCATTATCCAAAATTGGGGGTTAGGGCCCCGAAAATCACTCTGCTGACTCTGGGATTTGAGCTGATGACCTTCTGATAACAGGCACAGTGTCCTAAACCACTAAAACCACACACTGCTTCTTAGGTTTGGCTCTGTGCCTTTGGTCCTGCAAACCAGGCCCAGTTTCTGGACAAGGCGACTGGCAAACTCTGCCAGATTTACTGCTGCAGCTACCTGAAGCTCACACAGCAACATCACAAAAAAATGAGACCGGAAGCCTCTCCTTTAACTCCAAAGTAGAGACTGCAGAGCAGGTGAGGTGAGGACGGCGCGCACCTCCAGATAGCTGCAGACCTTGAGAGGCCTGCACTCCTTCACGCTTGCCGCGTGTTTCTCGACCACAGCCCTCAGAATTTCCTTGAGGTCGGCGACGCCGAAGCAAGGGATGCAGTCAGCCATCCCGGCCACTTCCAGATGTGGCCCTGGGGATGGAGGTCCTGGCCAAACGAAGCGGAAAACAAGCATTAATATACTCTGGGCAGTAAAATTTCTCCAGGAAAGAATAATAAATAAATATTTTGATTTACAGTTTGGGGCGGCACCAAGGCAAACACACGGCACGCCAAATAGAGTGCTAAATGGCTATTACAATTTCCTCCCAGGCTGAAGATGGCTTTAGCATGAGGGCTCCGTCTCGGCCTGTCCAGGGAGGACAAGCACAGTATTTTCAGCATCTGTTATGCGTGCAGGTCCTCCCTAGGTCCTGTGCTCCTCTCCAACACTAACAAACATCACGGGGCATTAACTAATTACAAAAGAAATCGACGGCCCCCAACGCAGATGAAAAGTTAATGATAATGCAGGAGGCATGCCTCTCTCGAAAACCTCTGCTGCATTCCGTAAACAGGACAGCAGGTGGCAGAATGGTTAAGGAGAGCTGGACTTCTTATTCCCTGTGGTTCAGCTGAATGGCCTCAATTAACTCTCGCAGTATAAACAACAAAAACATGTTTTGGGTGGAGAAATCGGCCAGCTGATGGAACCGAGCGAGTTTCTCAGACTAAAACTCTAAAGGGCAACAGAGTGAAGCCAAATCCCTCTCAGAGAGCAAACACTGGCCAGCTCCAGGGCCTGAGTTAACCGGGGTCACACTCGACCCTGCAGCCACGGTCCGGGCTCCATGGGAGATAAGGATCACGCAGGACTTGGAGACATAAGGTCACTGCAAAGCAAATGTGCAAAGCAAAACAGCACCATGAGCACAGCCAGAAGTTACCAGAGACCAAAACAGCCTGCTTCAGGCAGAAGAGGAACCTGAAGTTTTCCTGAGAGTCAAACATGTACAACTCTCAGCTGATGATCAACTGTATTGGTCCTACTTCTGTAACATCCAGAACACTTAAGCGACCGCAAAATAGAGGAATTAAATGGTGCACCACACCAAACACTATAATTATACTTCAGGATCTGACACAGTCATCAAACAGCAGAGAATGACAACAGGCTGAAAGAGTTTCTCTCATGTCCATTTCAGGCCAATCCGAAACACCGGTATCCCATGAGCTCCATCAGCAAAGCTCAGCGCCGTAATCCTCTTATTTGCTCACCAGCATCTGACATTTGCTAATCATTCATGAACTATGACATTTAAAATGTCTAGCATTCTGAATGCTCAAAATGTTCTTCTTCTAAATGAAAACAGGCAAACCCAGAGACCTTTAAACAGCAGGACGTAATGAAGTGACTTGATCTGAAAGAGGAATGTCCCCCCCCCCCCCCCCCCGAAACACTTTATTTATTCTAGTGGTGGGTGGAGGCTGTTAATACAACCATAGATAAACTAGTGAAGTCCCAGACTTGGATGATAAAAATAAGACATTCAGCAGATGTACAAGACACTCTTTATCCATTTTGGGAACATTTACTGCACTTAAATGATAACATTGATCTGAATGCAAATCAAACTATTTTAGCAATACCATTTCCTAATTTTAACAGCCTAGCAGCAATACAATTATTAAAATATTAAGTTTCAAAAAACTGAAGCCAGGGAAATTCTGTATACTGACCATTTCACATTTCAGTCACAGTCTCACATTCTCTAGAATATACTAAAATATAAATAAAATACAATGCATTTATCAATGGAAACATATGGCTACAGTTAAGGATGTCATTTCAGGTGGGCCACACTGAGATGGGTTTGAGTGGTACACGGGGTGGGGGTCGTATGATGCCTACCAGGAACCTGCCGGATCTGAAAGCCGTTGGCCACGAGCCGGGGGTCGGAGAAGTAGGCAGTTCCGCTGAGCTCAGGAGGGTCCTTCTGCATGCTGCACAGAGCCCTGGTGTTCACTGAGTTGCCCAGGACACTGGGGGATGGCAGAAAGCGTGTGAGGGAGGCCTGCGGTGCTGTGGGCAGCGGGGAATCCTGGCCCTTACCTGTCAGTTAGGGTGACCGGGGTGTCCAGCAGGTGGGTGGGGATCCCGGCCCTTACTCTTCGGTTAAGGTGACTGGGGGGTCCAGCAAACGGGTGGGGAACCCAGCCCTTACCTGTCAGTTAAGATGATTGGAGGGTCCAGCAGGCGGGTGGGGATCCCGGCCCTCACCTGTCAATTAGGGTGACCGGGGTGTCCAGCAGGAGGATGGGGATCCCGGCCCTTACCTGTCAGTTTGGGTGACTGGGGTGTCCAGCAGACGGGTGGGAATCCTGGCCCTTACCTGTCCGTTAAGGTGACCGGGGTGTCCAGCAGGCGGATGGGGATCCCGGCCCTTACCTGTCAGTTAGGGTGACTGGGGTGTCCAGCAGGCGGGTGGGAATCCTGGCCCTTACCTGTCGGTTAAGGTGACCGGGGTGTCCAGCAGCCGGGTGGAGATGATGTTGGTCTCCAGCAGCCGGGAATAGAGGAGCACCTCCTCCACGCGGGACGGGTCCAGCAACAGAAGGTGGGAGCCACGCAGGACGACCCAGGAGCTGTGCGAGGGCAGCCGGCCTACAAGCTGCACCCCCCCCAAGTTTGGTTTGCTCCGGCGTCCCATTGCGGTTCTGGCCAGCCGCTGCCTCAGTGTAGCCAGGCTGAATGCCACTGGGACAGACCGCTTCTCTGGAGGGGGCTTCTTCTTACTAGGAGGCTGAGAGAACAACTGGTCCAGGATCTGCTGGTTTGAAAGGGGGGCCTTGCGCTTCTGGCCTGGGCCAGCAGGAGGCGATGGCCTGGGATGCTTTTCTGAGCCCCCCTTCTCCACAGCCCGCTTCGACTGGAGCTGATATCGCAACAGGTCCTTGTCAGCCTTCTCTTCATACCTGCAATAGACGTGGGCTCAAATCCCATCAAGCACAAAGTGTACCTCTTAGCTCTTCCCTCTACCGAAAGTCGCTTTGGATAAAATAAATCTAAACATAATTATTCATCATTAATACATAACAGCCCCACCGGAGCACTTACTGAAACGTGATTATTCTGAATTGTTAATATTTACAGGAGAAACAAACCAGGCTAAGCGACGAGAACCTTCACTAGTCTACACTTCTTCAAGATCTCTTCAGGCCACTCTCTCAGCTCAATGTTTCTGAGCGGAATTAGCCAGCTTAGAGTAACAGGGGATGGTTTTAAACATCAGCACTTTTACTAACGGACATTTAGCTCCAACCATTTCCCAAGCCCTGCCAGGAGAAAGGTTAGCGGCAGAAGACACTGAGATGTCCATCATTACACAGACGGGATCCCATGCAGTTTACTCTGGATAATAGCTCTGTGGGACAGGGGTAAAGCACAAGCTGGGGGGGGAGGGGGGAAGAGGAAGGAAGAGTGAGGAAGAGCTGAGAAAGAGGGAAGAGGCCACATTTTCCCAGAATGCCGCTGCTCTGCCCAGCGGGAAATAGCCGAGGACTGCGTGATAACGTGTAAATCTATAAGCATGACTCACTTCACATGAATGTTTTCGGAAAATGGAGATCAGGCTGCTGCAAATCTAATGGGGAGCCTGTCCGCCTTCCAGCAAAGAAAACATGGAGCGAGATGTTTACAGAAAAAAATAATAAATAACACAATGGCGTCTGGAAAGGCGGTCACGAAAAGAAGCGTAAATCAGCGGATGACAGAGGAGGCAAACAAATCGGTGCTTCTCCCTGAACGTCTGAAACGTCTATCACATGGGGGAACCTTCATCAACTAAAGAAGAGTTGGGGGGGGGGGCTGTTTCACCCAGAACCACTGGTTTATATGGGAAAGTGTGACCATTCAGAAATGTGGACATCCCTCACAGAAACACCCCCGCAGCAGGGTTGACTTTCCACCCTGTCTTTCATACGTGCAGCCGATGGATGGTTCGCAATTACATCATTATTATCTAGGTAATTAACTGAAATTATAGCAAACCAAAGGCCGGTCTCAGAGGTACAGTCAGGCCACTTACTTCTTCTTTTCTTGTACCCCAAGGTCCTTCCATTTCTCCTCCAGGGCGGCGCTCATGTCCCGCTCGCTGGCGTCGGGCTTTTCCCGCTGGACAGAGGCCCGGGTCTCCTGCTCGAACAGAGCGCTGGCTGACAGGGGCTGGCGCACAGCGCGGCTGCTGATCAGGTCGTAGGCCGTCAACTTGGCCGCCTTCTTGGGCTCCGACTCCAGCACTGGCATGTGGACCCTCACGGGCAAGAGGGCCCGCCCTGTGTCCGGATCCAGCAGCCCGCGGCCCATACTCCAGCTCTCCGGGGAGACCTCGGGAACACAGCCACTGCCGCCCAGACCCGGTTGGGGACACTCCTCCAAGTCTGGTTCTGACACCCTGGTGTCTTCCGCAACGCCATCCTCGCCAGTCATTGAAAGGTTCAGCTCAAAGCTGCATGAGCTGTTGACGATCCAGTCTTCCGATGAGGATGATGAGCTCGTGTTTGCTGACCTGCTGGCAGTATTTTCACTCACAGGTTTCTTGCTCTCAGAATGCGGGTCCAATGGCGTGACCTGGGTCGGGTCATCAACCCCAGGGGGCCCCTGAGGGTCAGAGGCAGAACGGCACATGGGGCCTTCCTCCACTCCCCGGTCAGGGTCTTCTGGGGCAACAGGGGGCATCCCGCTGGACCCCGGGCCATAGAGGGACATCAGCATGGTTTCCAGGGCCAATAAAACGGCTTCCTGAAAATAGCAGAGAGGGAATCTCCGGTCATATTGCAGCACATATGTACACCAGGTTCACTGGAGAAAGGCTGGCAGTACCTTGTACTGAAGCATCACTTGAGTCTTATCGGGGGTGAGGTTCACATCAACGGCGGAGGCAGTGACGGTGACACTCAGCATGAGTGCGGGGTAGCGGCTGGGGGTCCCCTCCCCGCCAGCGTGGGCCCCATACTGCTGCTTCAGCAGCTATCCCACCGATCAGGATGGAAAGAGACAGAGCAGACGCCAGTATCAGACACCACTATTAACCGCGCCCAGGCCCCATGCTACAGGCCCTGTGCTCTCTCAGGCCCCACGCCCCAACACCCAGGCCCTGTGCCCCCCCCGGCCCCTCGCCTACACACAGGCCCCATACCCCAGGCCCCATGCCACAGGCCCTGTGCTCTCTCAGGCCCCACGCCCCCACACCCAGGCCCTGTGCACCCCCCCCCCCCGGCCCCTCACCCACACCCAGGCCCCATGCCATAGGTCCCGCAT
>JAODKL010000001.1:48913842-48927697 GCA_026780765.1 Petrocephalus schoutedeni | reverse complement strand
CCCCCGGCCCCTTGCCCATACTCAGGCCCTGTGTCCCTCCCCCCCCCCCTCCCCAGGCCCTTCCGTACCTTGAGAATGTCTTTGTGGTGCACAGGTCTGTCATTAATGAACACAAACGTACGGTCAGGTGTAGAGGAGCTCATCAGGCTGGGGTTTGAGCCAGGTTTGGGGAAGAATCCCTCCAGAAAGATCTGTGGAGAGAGGCGATGTGGTGACACCAGCGTTCCTGGTCAGGGACTCTGGGGGACACCACTCTCATGCCCCCTCCCCCCGTGCCCTCTCGTCTAATTGCTGACCCCCATGCAGAATGTCGTGAGCCCATCAGGTAGTGAGGATCTGCTCTCCAAATCGGACCCCTGGGCCGCTGGAAGCAAGGTTCTGGGCCGACCCAGACACCGGAGCGTGCTGGACTCCCCAGCCTGAGCCCGTCTCTTCTAGTAGCATCTGTTTTGCCAGTTAGACGGCTTGCGAAATCCACGGGTCAGCTAACGCAGGTGAACCCAACACCCCCAAGCACTGATGCGAAGAACACCTTTCCCGGGCGACCTTTACACGAGCAGGTCGCGTCCTGCTGCCTGTCGGAAATCAGCCTCCTGCGCTATACCTGAATGCCGCCCGGAAGGAACACGGTTTGGCTCTGCAGCGGTTGCGTCGAGCGGAAAACCGCACCGGCTGATGACTGATTACTCAAGCAGACCACTCAGGGGAGGAGAAAATAAAATAAATAATAACACCGAACCATAAATTAGCATCTCGGGGTGGGAATTCCTAGAATTGCTGAAATATAATAAATTGGGGACAGAAACACTTCCTTGTCTGGTAAAGACTTTCTGGAGCATCGGCCAAAAGCACAACCTGCGATGCGCAGGCAGGATCATATGTCCAGAGAGTTAATCGCAAGGGGGTAGGGGTCATTTCGTCTAAACAGACGTCTAAATAGCGTCTAAACAAACAGAATATCCCCCATGTGAACCATGCTCAGGGGTCAGCAGAGCACAACTGTAGTCAGGGATCACATAACGATTCAGTAGATCTGTAGATCTGAAGGCCAGTCCTGCTTGTATACAAGCGGCCATGATATTCACCAGCAGGGGGCACATGGAAGACAGTCGATCAAGCGACAACCTCATGTGGCATTCTGGACATTTGATCCCATCACCATGCCTGGCTCAGAGGAAGGAATGAATCAATAACTAAAGAGTACATTCACACTGCCTGAGATCTGTTTAATACCCTGCAATGACACCGAGATTTCAGAGAGATTTGAAATACACCTGGGAAAAGCCTGAGTGAAACTCCTTTCTTCAGCAGAGAAATTGCACGTTTGCGGGTGATGTGGTCAAAAGCACAGCTATTCCGTGACCTCCCACTGACCTCTGGCTGCTCCTGTCGATGCTGGAGAGGCACCATGGAGGCCACAGTTCCGGTTCCCAGCGCCGCCATCAGGGCTGTCCGGTGATCCGATGCCTTGGCCTTCAGCCAGACCACAGCCTGCACAGACACGCAGAGAACAGGTCAAGCCAGCAGCCACTGTGCACCTGCAGCCGGAGGACAGCAGGGGGGTTGCAGGGGGAATCCAGCAAGAGAATCATACAGCGGGGGCGGAGCCTTGAGTGGCCCCGCCTCACATGTGGGCACATGTCACTCTCCATGCAAACTGGCACGACATAAGTCTAACTGCCAACAATCACCCTCATGTGACCTTTCCCGACCAATGATCAGCAGGAGCCCCCGGAGAAGCAGCATAATTCTCTTCTTCAAGGTTCAAGGTTTTTTGTTTTTACACACCTGCAGCACAGACTGAAAAACAGGCTGTTGACGGGCATCTCAAAACCAAATAAATATCCCACTTCCTGTCCTGTACACCTCCCATGAGTATCACGTCAATGTCTGCTATAAGCATCTCACCTCCTGATGTCCTCTAACCATTAACAACTACAGATTGACCAAGTAAAAATAAATAACTACAAATATAGCTGATGTACAGACTTCTTGTACTTATAAATGATAAAATTTTAACAGCCGGAAGAGCATCTGTCATCCAACATATGCTCAGATGCACGAGGACACCATGTGGCAGGAAGCGATACTGCACGGGGGAAAAGAACCTTCTGTGGCAGTAAATTGGGTCACCCCTGGTAAAGATACAGACATGGATATCAAATGAACCCTCTGGGCCAAGTGGCAGCTTCTGCTTCAGACAGCCTGCTTTCTGGAAGTTAAATACAATGTCTTCCTCCCTGCAGTGACCACAGAAGTACACAGCTGAAAGAGGAGGTAGCGGTTAAGTGGGAATGGCAGGAAGCAGGACCTTGTTGTGTGTCAGCAGGACTCTCAGGGCCGGCTTGATGATGCCGTAGGCCATTAGTAGCTCCTGCACCTTCCTCAGCTCCTCCTTGCACTTCTTACTGTTAGAGTAGAACTGCCTCCTGACCGGGAGGTTCTTAAAGAGCTTGAGGACACTCACGGTAGTACCTGGCGGGTTGAGGGGGGGGGGCAGGATTTTAACATGAAGAGCAACAAAGGCTGAAAGGAAAATAAACAAATCCAAAAATATCTTTAAATGAAAAGCGAAGCCAAACCCTGGCCAAGGTGAGATGGCTTCTTGGAAGAGATGTTCCCACTATGGTCCAGCGTGTACTGGGTACTGACATCATAGTCAGCTGTTTTCGTGGTCAGAATGACCTGGAGAAGAGGTACCATGAATATTAGTGAGGTGGCCACATTCTGATCAGCAGGCTAATGCCATCTGCACCCCTCGCACTCCACATGCAGGGGGCCCATCGCTCACCTCAGACACGGCGCAGATGGATCCCAGAGCCTCTCCCCGGAACCCATAGGTCTCCAGGCGCTCAAGGTCATCATGGCAGGAGATCTTAGAGGTGTAGTGCTTGACGGCCATCACCGGAGCATCAGCAGCTTTGATTCCCGATCCATTGTCGACCACCTCTATGCGATCCAACCCAAAGTTCTCCTGCAGCAGGGAAACAGAGAGTGCTTTTCACACAAGCACCTACGATGGGCCAGGGCTCTTATCATTCACACACCTTATTCCAGTTCTTAAACTCACTTATGTCTTCCCCATAAGACATGCTGTATAACAATGGGGGTCTACAATATAAACACCAGTCCTTCTATTCAATCCGATCACACCCTGAAGTAGGCAGATAACTGTCACAATTAAGCTTCAACAAGACACTAACTCCCTTGTGATGGCACGCCTGCTGAAAACGTGCATTTCTGTGTGCCATAAATCATTAATTTGTGAAAGAAACACAGACGTTACTCTAAATGATTTAGCCCTTTTCAGAGTGATCATTGTTATATTCAAACAGCTCCTCCTTTTTTTGAGTCTCTGATTGGGGGGAAAACAGGCCTGAGGAATCTGAGGAAGATTAATGGCAAGCGCTCAAGAGAAAATAGCAAGCAGACTGCCAGACAGGGCATTGATGAGAATGACCCTTTAATAACGAAGACCATGCAGCCTTTCCAAAAAATATTCCCAGATGCCAAGACAAACAGGCCAGCAGGGGGCGAGTGTGAGAGGCTCCCTGGGCTGGAAAAGTATTTGGATGTTTCTTCACCAAAACAGAGAGACACAAATAAAGCAACAAGCCTTGGAAACAGCCGGAATTATGGCCACTGACGAGTCTTCCATCGCACTTCTGCGACAGACCTAAATGTCATCTGAGCAACAGCTTGAGCAGATGGGATTCCAGCTGCTGGTCCTCGGGGACCAAGAGGAAATGCAACAAGTGCTCCAGTCAACGATTTCCTCAAGATATCTTTTTAAATGAATCATGCAAAGGTGTCTTTATACACAGGTGTTTTTGATAAAGGCATAACCAAAAGTGTCTGATGCTCCCGCACCCTGTCAACAATCACAGAAGTTCAAATAAGTAAAATGTATATTGATAAAAATGTTGATATAATTTCAAGAAACAGGTGAGATGTAGGACTAGGGAATCTAACGAAGCTGCATGAAAATGTCATTTCTCAGTATTTTTGGAGGATTAAAACCGTAAATAAGTATCAGGTTGTTGGCCTAGTTTAAATTTCCAACCAGTAATCAGCAAGCTGACCTCTGACAATCAACATATAACTGTTAAAAGATTCTGGACGTCACGTACGATGAACGGAAACATAATAATGTTCTGTAAACCTGTTACCAGTTTCACGTCGACGCTCGAAGCACCGGCGTCCAGTGAATTCTCCACCAGCTCCTTGACCACACTGACCACGGAGGTGATCACCTGCGAGCTCGACAGCAATCGCACAGTTTCTACAGGCAGCTGTTTCATTTCGTCTACCAGGCGGTCCTTCGGAAACCATGGGCACCTTCTGAAAAACACATACTATGCTCTGGCTGACGTGTTCTGCACATTCGTATACTAATCAAAGAACAATCTTTCCATTAGGAAAGAAATTCCGATCTAGATTTAACATGCACGGAAAATAAATTAAAAGGTTAAATTAAATTAAAAATAAAGGCTTAGGCCTGTGATTGCGCGTGCTGAACATTTTATTTTAATGCATGATTGCACTTTGGCAAAGGCTGGTAGGACAGAAATGTGGCAATCCAGCAAATAGCCAGAAAACTGAGGATCGCACTCACGCATCGGCAGCACTGACATGTATAATTCCCTCTTTTAAGAGCCTATGGCAGCTTGCGGGTTTGTTTGTTTTCCGAACTGTCTGACATACACATGGCTCGAGCGCGGCATCGGCGGGCACGGGAAGTCCAGCTGCAAATTGCACGCTGATGGCGCTCAGCGATTGGCCACGCCGCACGCCACTCACCTTGGATTAGCCCGCCTCTTCCGGCCAACGTGATCCTAGCCAAGGAGGAAAACTAAGAAGGCAGGCGACGCTGGGACGGGGTGGGGAGAGAAGAGGCAGTAGCTCAGCCTTTCTTTGTTACGCTATCGGCGAAAAAGGGACGGTGCCTATCGACAGGAGTGATTATCGAGGAGCTCCTGTGAGTATGCGTGTTAATCTGGCACCAATTGCCAGATATCCTGCAAGTGCGGCGCTGTTTTTAGCTGGAGGGTCGCGTGTTTGTCCATGATGAAGCCCCAGTGAATTCAACTGGTGTTGAGTAAAAACCAGCCGGAGCGCATAAGAAGCACTGCTTTTTCAGACATCAAGCCGGGGCCGGGGCTCCGGGGGGACGTGAGGAGATGCGTGTATTATGCGTAGTGATTAAAGCTTATAATAACGGCCCAGAGAACAGTATTACAAAACCGCCCCTGGTTTGATGAAGCCGATTTGGTCGCAGGCACCCCCAGACAGAGACTCTGCTTTAAGCATCGCCTGGTTTTTAGAATGCACCTTGCATGCCGCACCCCCCCCCCCCCCTAGAAGCTCCTCCACCAGCGGTTGGATGCCCAGAGATGCTCCGCCGAGCCCCGCTTTACTTACGTTTCTGTCTTCCGGCTCTGGCTTCTTCATCATGATTAATTATTGAGTCAACATGCAGTTTGTCACCGCCTGTTATAGGCTATACAGGTAGATGTTTTTCTAGACGTTGTCTGAGTTATTGTAATATAGCCTTTAGTCCTGCAGCTGTAATAATACGTCATTGATTTATGGCCTGTGTGTTTTTTGTAGACGTGCTGTTATTGATTACAGACTGATAACTGGACACCTGGGCAGTATTATATAAAGTAAGTTACTGTCACCCCAACACCAGAACAGATCCGTAAGGATACGAATGAGTTGCAAAATATTCTTCTTCCTTTTTTGATCTAGCCTGGTCTTCAAATTAATGCTGTGCCCCCTCACTCACAGTAACGCGCACCATGAACGTAGGTGTGGCCCACAGTGAGGTGAACCCCAACACACGTGTGATGAACAGCCGGGGCATCTGGCTGACATACGCGCTGGGCGTAGGGCTCCTGCACGTCGTGCTCCTCAGCATTCCCTTCTTCAGCGTTCCCGTTGTCTGGACACTGACTAACGTCATCCACAATTTGGTAGGTGATCCTCAGGGATAAGAGGAATGACTGCCACGGCCTTGGCAGCTTCTGGCTTTTTCTGTTGATACCTTTAGTGACTTAGTCGATCCACCATTAAAAACGGATAAGATGGAAAAATTCATACAGATCTCCTGGCTGTTCAGGAATTCTTGACTCTGACGGAGTTTTATGCTTTTATTTTGGGGTTATATTTACAGTATAAATTTTCATGTCTCCTTCTTGGCTTGGCACAGTATATATTTCCCCTACATTTTTCATCACCAGTGAGGCTTTCCTCTGGCTCTCATCTGTCTGTAGGGGATGTATGTGTTCCTGCACGCTGTCAAGGGTACACCTTTTGAGACTCCTGATCAGGGGAAAGCCAGGCTCCTCACACACTGGGAGCAGCTGGACTATGGTGTCCAGTTCACCTCTTCCAGAAAGTTCTTCACAATCTCTCCAATCATCCTGTAAGCTTTTCATGTAATATAACAACCTGCTGTTGATCGCACAGAAATCTAGGACCTTTTCAGAATGGACATTATAGCTTTAATGTCATGAACTTCAGAACCTTCTTTTCTATAATACAACTCAATTTTAAAATCATCAACTTCCCACAGGTGTAATTGCTATAATAGCACATACCAGTTCATTTTTTTGTGCCTTGTGATGAATGCTGAAGTGTCTTTCTGCATCTTTCAGGTATTTCCTTACGAGCTTCTACACGAAGTATGATCCGGCTCACTTCGTGATTAACACGGCCTCTCTCCTGAGCGTGCTCATCCCCAAGCTGCCACAGCTCCATGGTGTCCGAATTCTAGGGATCAACAAGTATTAAAGATGCCACCCAATAGAGGGCGCAGTGGAGCCACGTTTGGGCTGTGCGAGTCACTATCTCGCTGTGGCTTTGTATGCCACAGAAAGGATAACTGATGTGTTGATGGATTACGTGCTTCCTTTGAAGCTGCAGGATAGATGCTGGCACAGATGAGCAGTGTGTGCATTACTAACTAACATATTTAATGTTGTCCCAGACCTGGGCAGGCCCAGATCTTAAACTGGTCGTTTTTTTCTTTGAGATATGTGATAATGGTTTATCTCTTTTTCCACATGTAGTATTGCACAGTCCTCTGTGGTCCTTTTATTTACATCTTTTATAGACATTTTCAGGAGAGAAGGACATTTTATGCCAGACATATTTTTTCACACATTATTTGTTCATCAGAACAGAGCGCCATGATTCTGAGACTCCGGTTGCTCGCCGGCGACAGGGGAAGAGATGCAGGAAACACTGAGGCTGATGTTGCTTGGTTTCCTCTGTGATCTGAAAAAGAACCCATTGGGTTTGGACTTTCCATATGTAGCACTCTACAGAGGCAAAGGAAATGGTTTAGGTTAGCTAGGCTACACTCCTGCATTTTTTTTTTCAAAGGAATTAGTTCATACCGTGTTCGTGTTTATGCTTATGTAGCTGTTCTTGTTTTTATGTGTTATACTTTGATACTTTTACGGAGGCCACATCGCCTCTGCTTATTTGTGGTGTCGGTACTCTGTCAGTGCCTAACAACAATAAAAGAAAAAATCTTTTGTGCCCTTTAAGTCTTCTCCTGTAATCCATCCATCATCTTATTAACTATACACCCCCAGGTTCTATCCCCAACGTTTAGGGGGTGCCTTGAATGGCATGCCAGTCTGCTGCCTGCTACAGATTAGCACACTCAGACTCTACGGGGAATTTAGTGAGGCCAGTTCACCTAATGCATGTCTTTGGACTGTGGGAGGTAATGTGAGTACCCTAGGAGAATATGCAGACTTCACAAATGCATCAGATTAGCGGGTGTGTGGTGACAGTGCGGTGCACTAAGCCATCATGGCGCCCTGTAGCGCTGCAAGGAATGATCAGGTGCTCAAGTGCTTCATTTTCAGTAACCGGTAAGTCATTTATTCACATACTGTTTTGTTTCAGTATGTGAGTGGCTCAGTGGGCTAAGTCTCTGTGCCTGTAATCAGAAGATCACTGTTTCTGGCTTTGGCAGCACAATCATATATCCATGGGCCCTTGAGGTAGAGCCTTAACCCTGAGCTCCAAGGGTGCCCTATGCTGCCTGTCCCTGTGCTGTGACCCACAAACTATGGAGAGCAAGTTGGGCTAGGCAAAGAGAAGCATTCCAATCTACTTGTGAAAATGGGTAATAAAGCATTTACTTTACTTCAGATGTTTTACAGGTGAGCATTAGGCAACAAGGCAACTATTAATAGGTACAACAGCTAATGACAGGCAATTCTTCGTAGTATCGTAGTATCTTATTGTAAGATAAAAAGTGACTAGGTCTGTGCATTTATGTATGTTACGTGAACGGTGCAGTATTTTAATTTATTTTAGAGGTACCGTTTATGTGCACAACGTAGCGCTCGTTTGCGGAACCCATTCGCCAAGCAGCGGTTTCCTGCCGGAAGTGTTTATGTGTAGCGTTTTAATCTGGTCGGGTGGTTTTGCTGTTCGAAGTGGGGTCCTTGAGAAGCGGTATCTGTATCGGTTCCTGTAACGTGTGATAGTCGCGCTTTCATGCTTGCTTGACCGCTCTGGCTCACAGACTGATTAGCCGTCTGTGTTACGCGATGAGCGCCTTTCACCATCAGCTCGCCAGCCTTTGAAGGCGCACCAAGCCATGTTGGTGTCGGAGGCTCTCCTGAGTCCCCTGCGATGTGCGCTGAGCCGCGGCTGTCCGGCCAGATCCTTGACCGGGTCGGCGGGCCGGCGGCTCGTTTTGGGCGTGGAGACGAGCTGCGATGATACGGGAGCTGCCGTGGTGGACGAGGAGGGCACCGTTCTTGGGGAGTCTCTGCACTCCCAGAAAGACGTTCACCTGAAGTAGGTAGCCGGCATTGCCATCAGCTGCTGGTTTTCCGTTAAATGTATATTAAGCTTTATTTGTGTTCTTCACAGCTGCGGGGGGACAGGCGCATGGGGAGACAAAAGGACAAACAACAGTGCAATAAAAGACAAGACAGTGTCGTGATTGTTGTCTTTACCATACTTCCCATAGAACCGGTGGCATTATTCCCGTAGTTGCCCAGAAACTTCACCGGGAGAACATAGCCAAAGTGGTGCAGGATGCCCTGGACAGGAGCGGCGTCACACCCCGTGACCTGTCCGCGGTGGCAACCACCGTGAAGCCCGGGCTGGCTCTGAGCCTCCGGGTGGGTCTGGAGTACAGCCTGAGCTTTGTGCACAAGCACAACAAGCCTTTCATTCCTGTTCACCACATGGAGGCACATGCCCTGACTGTCAGGATGATCCAGCCTGTGCCGTTCCCCTTCCTGGTCCTCCTGGTCTCAGGGGGGCATGGTCTTCTAGCTTTGGCGAGGGGCATCGACGACTTCCTCCTGCTTGGCCGAGCACTGGATGAGGCCCCCGGGGACACCCTGGATAAGGTTAGGTTGGCGGTGATGTCATGATTGATGGCCCATTTTTGGCGAATCACGCCACGCTCACTGACCTGATTGGATCCCCCACTCAGGTGGCCAGAAGGTTATCCCTGCAGAGCCGGCTGGAGTGGGCGGGTTGCAGTGGGGGCCAGGCTCTGGAGTGTGCGGCCAGGGAGGGCGACAGGTCCAGGTTCCGCTTCACGTCACCAATGACCCAGCGCCATGACTGCGACCTCTCCTTCGCCGGCCTCCGGAACCAGGTGACCCGAACTATCGAGGTGAAAGAGGAGGAGGAAGGTATGCTGTGTCCGCAGCCGCCCGGCTCCTGAGCCGACCGGCACCATCTCACCCGTGTCCATCGGCAGGCGTGCAGCCGGGGGAGGTGCTGTCCTGTGCCAGCGACATCGCAGCGGCTACTCAGCACGCTGTCGCCACCCACCTGGCCAAGCGCACACATCGCGCCGTCCTGTTCAGCAAGGCCAGTGGCTTTCTGCCCAGGAATGGCGCCGCCCTGGTGAGTTACTTCGGCATATTCAGGCTTACAGGTGTACGCTCTGTGTTCATACCCTGGGATGTTTACCACAGGACCTTGGTTTAGCACCAACATAAGGATATGAGATATTTCATGGTCTTGGTCTTTGGCCCAGTACCTTAGCTGCAAATCCCCCTCCTAAAGCAGTGGACCCATCTTCCTGGCTGTGTCAGTGTCGTGGCTTGTCAGAGTGATGCCCTGTTGACCATAGGTGGTGTCAGGGGGCGTGGCTAGCAACCAGTATGTCCGGCACATCTTGAAAATGGTCACAGACGCCACTGGCCTGCAACTGATCTGTCCTCCACCTGAGCTGTGTGCTGACAATGGGGTAATGATTGCTTGGTGAGTGGGTCCCACGTCTCGCCTCTAAGCTGCCACAACTTTCTCACCATCAGTTGCATTTTCATGTATTTTTTTTCTGCAGGAATGGCATTGAAAGACTCAGGGAGGAGAAGGGGGTCCTGACACATGTTCAACATGTCATGTATGAGCCGAAGTAAGTCAAAGAAGCCCCCCCAGGCTGGTCGACACCCTCAGCCTGACGGCACTAGTCTAGGTTTATGAGGAAGTACTTAAATGTTTCAAGGCTTCGTTGCTTGTGCTGTTGTACTGGTCCAGCTTGCCATGAAATGTAACCCCAGAATACCACGAGAGTGGTTGCACTGCATTCCGGCTGCGACACGCTTTTGCTCCGTCCACTGCATGTCCTCAGACCCTCACCAGAAGCATTTGAGAGGCAGAGCGTTTTGTTGACTCACTCATTTTTCTTTCTGGCATTCTATCGCAACTCAACAAATATTTGGTAATGTCCACGCTCAAACCATCTCAGAATTGAACAATTTTGTGGCATTTTGTAGCCAATATGAAAAATCCAGAATTTCTCTGGCCATAGTCATATAGTTTAGGAGTTACACTGGCTTGAAATTTGGTGAGATTTTTCCTTCATTCACAAAAATGCTTGGTCAGCCATTTCCAGATGCCTGTATCTAGGCACCTGCAAAAAATGTATATATACAAGTCTTTGGCCTAATTCTAAATATGTATTTATTTAGCTTGTAGCATGTACCCATCTTAACATAAAAAGTTCCTCTAGTCTGTCATGAGGCCCACATTCTCATGGGGTAGTAAAAATATTGTCACTTTAATTATGTCATTTGAAAGTTCTAGCTTCCTTTTAAAGCATGTGTAAAAAAAAAACAGAATGGTCCTGAATTATTTAAGTACTTCCTCATAAACCAGCACTGGCGCAAGGTGTCTGACAGGCTCGGTGTCATCAAATGTCTTCTGAAGTGCCACTTCAGAGATCCTTTGCTGGGTCGGTCTCTCCCCAGGGCACCCTTTGGAACTGACATCACGCAGCAGGTGAAGGAGGCAGCTGTGAAATTACCGCAGTTGAAACTGGACATCCGTGGATGATGAAAGTGCTCCCGTCTTTAATAAGTATTTATGTTGCTGTAAATAAATAAAGACACTTACCCGGAGAGTTTAGTGTTAGTGATGTCTGATTTTCCTTGTGTTGAGAAAATCTGATACCTTTGGGATGTGGTGCAGTTGAGCTGACGTCTTCCTGATAAACGTGATAAAAGAAGAACACAAGACGGAGTGAATCCCAGAACCACAAAACCAGAAAAAGAAAGATTACTTCCTCATCCTGGGAAAAATGTTGACTCCAGTTGAGATCAGCTGATCTTTACATTTATTTAGCAGATGCTTTTACTCAAAATGAGTAAAAAATCAGGGCCAGACATTCCCTAGAGCAACTGGGGGTTAAGGGTCTTGCTCTGGGGCCCAATGGAGAAATTACTCTGCCAGCGCTGGGATTTGAACCAGTGACCATCTGATCTCAGGCGTAGCATCTGAAGCCACAGACTGCCTTGGTCTTGGTGAATGGTGCCCAGTGTTGGGCTGGTTGGAGTTCCAGGGTACCCAGGTTGACTGGGATCGCAGAAGAAACAATTCATCAAGGTTAAGCCGCCTCATCTGATCCCACTCTTCTGTGGTTTTGCTGGTAGGAATTTACAGGACAGGACACGCTCTGTCTAAATGGGACGTCCGTGTGGAGTGGCATGTCCCATAGACACGGCAGCCATGAGAGGCACACGGGGCCCAGCTCTGGAGGGGAAGGTGGGGCCCTGGGTGCAGGTTGAATCTCTTGTGAGACGGGGGAGGTATGCATTTAGAGTCCCACCGGGCTCGGGGCTTCCAGGCTGCCTGGCGTGCTGCATAATGAATCGAGCAGACTGGTGGCGGACAGGAAGCACCCTTGCGTGCTGCAGGCAGCGGCAGCAGCCCGAGGCTCCGGCCCGGGACAGGCTTTTCCACAGCGCTGTAAATCTGCTCTCAGCACATACTCTAGGAGGATGGTGTGAGGAGGAACGGTGCCATGATAGGCTCGGAATGAGAAGGGCCACTTTGGAGAAGTTACTAAGTCATGTTTTGTTTATTGTCATCATCTCCAAGTACGGAGTACAGGGTGAGACGAAATTGTGCGTCTTCAAGACCACAGTGCAACATATAATGCAGTGTGACAGGGCAGCATACAACATATAGTGCAAAAAGACTGGACAGTGTAGTAAATTGACACAGCAGTGGTAGGACACCGTACAGGAGATCAGTTATACTGGACCAGTAGCAGCATTTTCTGGAGCAGCAGTATGGCATTTCAGTTGTGTACTGGAGGCTGATAATAAATATACTGTAGGGTATAGTGATAGTTCAGTTACTGTTGGCCACTTGGGCAGTAAAGATATGTGACACAGATATAAGGTGCGATCTGCATTGATGTAGATGCTACTTTGGGGATTTTCATGTTCAAGTTCAGAGTTCTGAAGGGTTGCAAGAGTGTTGAGTCAAACGGCATCAGGGAAGAAGCTATTACCCAGTCTGGCTGACCTGGATCAGATGCTGCTGTATTGTCTGCTGGATGGCAAGAGCACAAATAGCCTGTGTGCAGGGTGTGTGAGGTTGGCCACAATTCACACCTTAGAGGCCACGTATGCCGTGGGCTTCCTGCATGAAGGGAAGAGGCACACAAAAGTGGTGTGAACACCGAAGGAACTTTACGTTGTCGACCTTCTCTACGCCGTTTTTGTGGAGCGGACAATGAGCTGGATGAGACTCCCTGCAGTCAGTAACCATCCCCTTCATTTTGTTGGTGTTGAGGGACAGGCTGTTGTCAGTGCCCCAGGCTGCCAGGTACTATTGGCAGGGAGGCTGAAGCTTGGGGGCGCTGTGTAGCTCAGTGCATTAAGATGGTTGGAGGGTCACTGGTTCAAGTCCCAGGGTCAGCAAAGTGGTCTCCCTGCTGGCCCCCCAAGCAAATCCCCTAACTCCTAGTTACCCCAGGGACTGGCTGACCCTGCCTTCTCAGCTGTCCATGAATAAAATGTCTTTGCCACAAGTGCTAAAAAGTCAGAACCTCCTGAATTTTATCTTTACAATTGCATCAAAAACAACAACAACAACATAATTATTATTAATAATAATAATAATGATAATAGTAGTAGTAACAGTAACAGGATAGGTTTAATCAAAATTTTGCAGCTTTTCATCCACCAGAGGGCGACATGCTAAATAATTCACATTTGTATTTTTATTGAATGGAGTTGCTCGATTCATTCATGTGACCCAGGGATGGATGATACCACTGATTTTCTTTTTGATCCAGTTCGATCGAATACCAAAACTGGTATTGGTCGACAACGATACTGATATTCAGTCCTGCCCAACCTTGATGGTAAACGGTGGGGAGTTATTTGCCCGGGTGTTTTAAAGGTTTAAAAAAAAATTGGGTAGCACTTTAGTTGAGGGGCCACAAATAATGCAGTAATACATGCTTAGTAAATGCATTAATTGACCATTAACTATGCGTTACTTCACCATTAATCAATCATGACGATTCATGTATTCTTTGCAGGAACTTCATTAGTTAGTTCAT
>JAODKL010000001.1:48896825-48913742 GCA_026780765.1 Petrocephalus schoutedeni | reverse complement strand
GAAGTCTGGGCTTCCCTGCTTAGGCTGCTGCCCCCGCGACCCGACCCGGAACAGCGGTAGAAGATGGATGGATGGATATATGTAATTGCCCGCCCCCCAAAAAAAAATCTTCCTGGCCTGCCCTGCTACCAAGAGCTGGAGCTGGGTCTGCTTTCTCATCTATTGTGCTTGGGAACAGTTGGGTCGGAACAAAAGTTTACACGCTTGTGTTCTGCAGAAATCTCTTTAGTGGAGCATCTCTACATTCCCATTGGTTGCCGCCAAACCACGTCACAGCTCATTACCATAAAGTTGACCAGGCTTCAACTTCGTTTTGATGCTCTCGCCACCCAGATCGTGCTGCGACGCGCCCTCCCATAGAGAATGAATGACTTCCAGTCGCTTTGACGCTTTGACCTGGGCAGGGTGCTGGAGTCAGGCGGGGAGGCAGCCAGAGAAGCGACGTGTGGCAGGACTGTAGTGGGCTCCAGAGAACCGACGGGTGGTCCTGCTTCGGGAGGTAAAATGGAGACAGGCTACACTGCGGCAAGGGTCTCCACAGTGGACTCGGAGCGCTCACCTCTTCCCAAAGAGAACCCAAGGACCCTTCCCAAGGTCCTCCCATATTGCTGCCACCTCCTTGATCACTGACTGCAGGGAGAATGCTTCTGTGCACCCCCGCAACTTAGAGATGGGCCATTCTCTCTGGGGACAGATGCACCATTCCCTGTGCTAGCAAAACTAGGCAAGTCTGGAAAAAAAGGTAGCGACTGGCAGGAGGGACTCGGGGGGTCCATTGTAGCTCATCCTGTGGTGGTTGGAGGGTCATTGACACTGGGTCCCTGGCAGGGAAACAGCTGGATAGTTTATAGAGTCCTGTCCTTCGGTCATGCCATACCGGTTGAAGGACTCGGGAGCAGGGATTTGGGTAAAACTAAGGGATTTAATTTGAACTCAAAACCCAAACAGAACTAAAGTGGGGCTGAAAATAAAACTGTGAGGGGGGTCCATAACAGGAAGACTGAATTAAGGAAGGACTCTGGAAAGCAGAAGGAATTACGTTAATGACTGGAGAACACAGGACTGGGAGGCACTTAAATACATGATTAACACAGGAGCTAACGAGAGGCAGCTGGAGGTGATTAACATGGGAGGTAAGACAAATGAGTAACAGGCATGGCCCATTTGGGTCACATGGGAAACAGGGTCAAATGGGCAGGGCGTAACAAAAACATGAAGGTTTACATAGAGATGATGAAGTATTGCAACAGACAATCAATAATTTGCATTATACGTAGGTTATTGCCTTTAGAAACCTTAAGTTTAGTTCCAACCATTCATTTTATACCTTGAGGTATTCGTTTTATACTGCGGTACTGAGAATGTGCATGCACATAAAGGGGGGAGGATTTGGCAGGAGGGAGGATTGTCCCATTTTCCTAATCCCTAGTGGTGGGGTCCCTGAAAGTCTTTCTCCTCCTACTCCTATACCTGTCTGATAATAATTAATGTCCTGCTTTTTAACATTTGAACCAATTCTCAAAATGAAACGTCCAATATCGAAAGAATCTATGTTTTTTTATTGAACCGCAAGTCCTTATCACACACCCTATTTAAGAGAGACAGATATATACAGGTAAAAGCATTGTTGCATCATAATTTTCTTTAGAAATTCTTCAAGAATTATATTTTGCTAATTTAATAGAATAGAATAGGATAGAATAGAATAGAATAGAATAGAATACTTTATTACAGAGTCGAAGTCCAGGAAACAATGACAACACACACAACAAAGAATTAAATAAAAAAATACAATTATACCAATGTTGCCATAACTGAGACTGATAACAAACAACACTGAATCGTATGTTGGACGGGGTCATAATGATCTTATTTTCAGAGCTATCCAACCGACAAATAAATTTATATATAAAATTCCTCAAAACTGCTTGTAAGGTGTTGATCGTGCACTAACATTTCACTGGCACTACACCACCTTTACCTCTTAAGTAGCATCCTCAAAGCATCATTGTATGCCACCTGCAGTCTCTGCATACTAGCTTTCTTATAGTGAGTGCACAAATGTGCAGTATACATAGGTGTACAAAATGTTCAGAACAGGTATATCTTAACATTATGAGAGCACATATTAAACATGCGCACTAGGGTGTTTGCTTTGCTTACAACCTGCGGCACTGTCTATAGATGTCATCATCATCAGTCAAATTTTCAGTAATAATATGCCCAAGATATTTTACCTTGCTACTAACATCCAGTACATTACCTGCTAATATAAAAACTGGGAATTTCAGTGGCTGTTCACATTCCAGCACTAACGGGTCAGTTTCAGGTCAGTTTGGTTGAAATCTGAGACATATGGGGGGCCAACTTCACGCAGGTCTGGTGGAAATCACCATTTATGGTGGACGTCACCATTTAAACAAACATTAATATCTCAGAAACTAAAGCAGCACAAACAAAAAATCTAATGGCACAATCCAGCACTAACACAGCGCACACGATCGCGACCTGTCCGGTGGAAATCAGATGCAACTGGGGGGCCAACTTCACGCTGGTGTCACGTGACCATGTAAACAAACATTTATAACCCAGAAACTAAAACAGCACAAACAAAAATTTTAATGGCACACTCCAGCACTAACGCGGTACATACAATTGAGACCAGTTTGATTGAAATCTGAGACATATGCCGGGCCAACCTCACGCAAGTAATTATTTTTCCTACTACACAAACACTAAATGCTGGATGTTGCATTTTACGTAACTAGCCGAAATGAGCGGAACCAACAACAGTAATCCGGTTCCGGGGGTAATTTATCTCCGGGCACATGACGGCTACATTTGCTACTAGAGCATTTCAGTCCAAGAGCATCAACTAACGCCAGGTGGCTAGATAATGCCACGTTTGCCACCTGGGCTACGTTTCCCAGAAGCTCCTGTTAGCAGCTAATATAGCTGGACTCATTCAGTTGCATGGATTTAACTATGTAAGTTGCTAACGTGCTATGCTTCTGGGAAACGCACCCCTGGATGAGACCGGTTGAAGGCTGTGAATATGACTTTCATTGCATTCTGTGTAAAAAGAATTTTGAACTCTGTTCAATGGGAATTAATTAGTTTACATATGACTTGTAATTAAGTATTTGTTTTTGTTAAATGTTACAGGCACTTTCTTGTAAGTTTGAATGGTTAACTTATGTTTGTTGCAAGTTACCAGTGTACTGCCTACAATACTAAAATATTTTATGAATCTTGATTCATTCCCTGTGTTATTTAAGCATCAGTTCAGTAAACATCTGAACTAAAAAGTGTGGTTTTAAATATGTGGACATTTTCAATTTTGTTAATGGAAGGTCTTAAATTTTAATGAAGATGGTCTTGAGAAGGTCTTAAATTTAACTTTCCCTTAGCTGCAGATACCCTGTGTCAGCGTCATAGTTTACCAAGAATGGGACAAATGAGGTTATGCGTGTGTTGTTCAATAAATAATGAAACCCAAGGTGAAAAAAGAGTCTTAGAATGTTCTGACAATGGTATTATTTTTACATATTAGCTTCTGATTGGTCAGTTTTGTGGGTGTGGTTGCCTCTGGACTGCCAGACAAATTGAAGAAGCATGTATAAACTGCTCAGGCTATAAATGTAAACCTAAACCAGTACAAAATGAACAATGGAATACCATTCCATTTTCAAATGTTTTCTAATAATAGTATAATAAAAATTTTAATCCAATACTGTTGTTTTTTTCACTTAAGACAGTAGCATTCAGCAAAAATGACACAATTCAATACAGACTACTTGGTGAAGATGAAGCATGTAAGAGACGCTGTGTAATGATGCAGGATTGGTATTTTTTCTAGAAAAATGGTACAGGTTTGTAGGCAGAGAGAGGGCATACGTTGGCGTAGGCCAAGTGGAAGACAAAGGTACAACCAATGGAGTGAGGGAAGAATCAGAGGTGCAAAAAATGAATTAGGGGAGGAGTGGATGCAGGCTGGGAACTGAAACTATGTTTTTTAGCAAGGTAATAGTGTGTCCCGAAGTGCACCCTTCTAAATAGACAGGTGCTTTTGTCATGCCTCTGGTAGGAAGCCATTTTTATCCAAATAATCTGAGAGGGAATTAACAGAAATGTTGAAACTTCTATCACAGAGAGGTTTCCCCATGACCAAACAAGTACTTAAATGCCATTGTATAATTTCAGATTGTTAGTTAAGGTGCAGAATGGATGTTGGAATGCCTGTGCTGGATGTCTGTGTTGGAAGGTGGAGACATTAATTTATGCTCAGTTTGCACTTACCTGCGTTTTTATATCATTTTTATATTTTACTTGAAAAATAATTGTTTTAATAATTGTTTTAAGGTGAATAGTCTACATATCCACAAACACATTTAAATTTCTTATATAAAATTGTTATATAAAATACTTAGGCTGCTTGCCGTTTTATATTTCAGATTTGTTACCGAAGATTGAAATGGTTTATGTTTCGATCAAATAATAATAAACATTCAGTGAATCCAGTTATATGTTATCTTTTGAGTATAAACCAGTATAAAATGGTATGCCTCACTTTACCAGCCATGCTCTTCATATGTACCTGTAACAGCCTCTTGAGAACCTGTACTCAATTTGTTTGAATTTCTAATTTTTATTCTTTATTAAAAATCTGTATTTTCTCTAAAATCATAAGGACACCAGAGACCTTTACAGTTTTATTAAACAGCATTACTGTAAGTGGATATATATAGGTTTTTTATTTTAAACATTTTCCCAAAAAGTATCCCATTTTTGCCAGCTTCACCCTATAACAAAACATTTAATGAAGGAATCTTTCTCGTGTCTATGGGAAACTGGTGACTACTGCTGTATGCTCCTGAATAATGATGATTCTTCCCATCTATTGCACTAAAAGTGAAACAGACACAGTTATGAGTCACAGAGACCGGTTTTTTGAAGTCGTGCTTTCCTTCTCCTGAGGCGGCCGCTATTGACGTCGTTGCAACATTAATGGACTTTGGTCCCCGGTGTGACTTTCTCAGCTGTTTACTCGACCCCTGACCGCCTCTTTTCTCACTGCTGGCAGAATTGTCATAACATTATACGCCGTTATCGGCAGGACCCAGGTGTCCCTCCTGCCCATGTCTCTGCAGGAACGGGGTTACCGATAGGCTTTTTAAGGTGTATTTTTGGCCCTTACCCATGGACCCTGTGGGTAACACACAGAGGAGCACTTCAATGCAAACTAATGGAACCGTATTAAGGTGCAGGACCATCTGGCTATGCCAGCGGGATACAAAGAGATCTGGAATTTAGTACATAAATGGTCTATAACTGAATCAAGGACGGAAGAGAAACAATGCACGTTTGATCTCGCAGTGTTTCTGAGAGAAACAAAAGCACCTTCAAGGTTAAAAAAGCACCCAGAAAACGACACAGCTGTATATAGAAAATATCCTTGGCTCCTTGGAGAATGTGTCTTGCTACAATAGGATTAACCTTTTTCAGCCCAATCAAAAACAGAGGAAACACAGCACATGAAAGCAGATGCCAGTAGGGGCAAGTCTGATGCTTACAGCCTATAGATAAAATTTGAGAGCAGCCAGGGCCCTAAAAGTAGCCAGTCACCAGATTGGTGACTACCCAAGGACTACCCTGGTGACACAGGTATAACAGAGCGAGAGTCTCCCCAAAAAACTAAACACTCTGATTGCTCATTCAACAATGTGAGTATATATTCAATCCTGGCCATTGTGTTTCTTTTCCTGAATGTCTATCCCAAAATAAACAGGAAAACAAGTTACAGATTTAAAGGAACCCGTCATGTCCTGCCCGCCATGTCTGCCTGACCCTTCTGTCTCCTCCCTGGTTACCCCTCCCTGTGACCCATCATGTGGCCCTAATGGGTCACACCTGATATTAGTTACGCCTCATTAGTTGTTGTATTTATGTCCTTGTTTGTTCCGACACCACTGGTCTGGTCATTAATGTCACTTCTGTCTGCCCCTGTCCATCCCACAATAGAAGTCGGTGGTGTGCCGTTTTGTTTGATCTTCCAAGTCCAGACCAGGAAGGGCCCCACCTGCCTCTTTCAAGCCTCCAGAACCTGGCCCAGAAGAGGCTGCCGCTCTCCCTGCACCTCCAGAGCCCATCTTCACCTCTGACACATCTCCAGAGCCCAATTTCTCCTCTGCCACACATCCAGAGCCCTTCTTTGCCTCTACCGTGCCTCCAGCACCCATTCTCACTTTTGCCGTGCTCCACATTCCTGGTCCAGAGAGGGCTACGCTCCAGGTACCCCATCTCCGCCCTGTTCACCTCTAGGTGTCCCAGCTGTGTGCTGTTACTTTCCCCTGTCCCATCGGAACCAGTCTCAACTCCCAATGTCCCTCCGGCAACCATCTCATCATCTCCTGAAGTCCCGCCGGCACTTGCCTCGTCAACTCCTGCTGTCTCACTGGCACCTACCTCATTTCCTGCTGTCCCACCAGTGCCCACTTTGTCTCCTGTCATCTTGCCAGTGCTTACCTTGCCTCCAATCGCCGCTGATGGGCTCCTCATTCCCTGCCAGCCACTTCCAGGCCAGTGCCCAATTCTCTGGCCACCTCCAGGCCAACACCCGACTCCCCAACCAGGCTGCCATGCCAGGTTGAGCCGACTCAGATGATGCCTAGCCGGAGAATATGGAGTGGTACCCTCTGAGGCTTGTCCTAAGTCTCCCACTTCAGCCCCACCCTCGCATAAATCCAGTCACAAATCCTGGTGTAGTCAATGGGGCAAACTGGGTCCCAGAATGGGGCAGGCTATGTTTCCATCTATAGGAGGGGGAGATGTGGACATGCTATCTGGGGCAGCCACCCAGACACCGGTCTGCCCAGCAATGTCTGCCCAGTCACCTTTCCTGCTGTGACCTTGGGGGGAGAAACCTCGGTACTGTCTCGTCCTGCCCGCCCTGTCTCCCTGACCCTCCTGTCTCTTCCCTCCTTCACGTCGCCCTGATGGGGTACCCCTGTTGGTTACCCCTCGTTAGTTCCTGCATTTAAGTACCCGTTTGTTCCATCATTGTTAGTCCAGTCTTTAACGTTGCTTCTGTCCACCCGTTTCCGAACCAGTCCTAGCCCTCTTGTTTGGATCCCTCACAATCCATTTCCTTTCCAGTCCCTGTCTGATTATCTTTGTTCTTATGGAACCCCTTTTATTTAGCCCAAATGCCTGCCTTTGACTCACTAGTGCTCCTTTGCATTACAGAACACTCTACAGTGCCACAATCAAGTTTATAGTTTTTTTTTTAATTATTAGGCCTACTTTCCTAGTTGGTGCTGGCATTTAATAGGTAACTTTATAGTGCATCAGCCTGAAACAAAAGATGGATCTATGTCAATGTTATTCACTGCAATAGATGAAAAATAATATATAAATAATATATATAATATTTTAGGAATATTCATATATTTGATATGGCTCCTATAACTATGAATACTGTGTAGTCAAATATATGGCTATAAAAAAAGCAGTTTATTGCATGGTTAAATGTACGCACCAAGTTGTATAAACCTATGCCACTGAATGTAGGAACACAAGGCACAGGTTTATACAACTTTGTGCATACATTTAACCATGCAATAAACTGTTTTTTTATAGCCATATATTTGACTACACAGTATTCATAGTTATAGGGGGTTATATCGTATTAAATACATTTTCCAGCACCAAATCTGCATAAATGTACGTTACGGGGGTGGGGGGGGGAACTCTGTACTTAACAACACCAACCATGCCGACCACCGAAAAGGCATATATGTGTGAATATGTATGTGAATGGGACTTTTCCTCAGAGCGATCCCAGGCGTGACCTGGACTGGCGGGCCATGTGACCGCGGCGGTTCCGGCTCTTGGACCAGGGTGTCCTATAGAGGCCGGTGAAGGCATTCAGCTGTGCGGCAGCCGCCCGGCGGGTCCACCTGTGTCACCGCACGTAATTTGTCTTTACTGCTTCATTAAAAAGTATTTCTTTCCAACTTCAGCTACAGTGATAGCTAAGTCTGGAAAGGAGGGAGCGTAATATACCTGGATCTTTTTTTACACGAAATTAAAAGCAAATTGCAATAAAATAGAAAGAATTTGATATGGAAAGCGCAGGATCTCGGAAAAATCGCTGGGGTATGGCATTATGTTTTCGTTGAACTTTTGAATCTTTTTGTATAGTCTATACATTTTAATATGTAAAATAAGCTGTTTTGGTTAAAAAGTCAGAAAATCCTCTGCCTGCTTTGCAGAACACATTCGCAATTTCTTCACGTCGGCAAAGTTTCTCATTTACCTCGGACATGCCCTCTCCACATGGGTAAGTAGTGTTAAAGGTAGCGAAATGCTTTGCACAATTTATTTAAGGTAAGCAAACGTTCATCTGCGCGGTTACTGTCACTGTCACCTGAGGGTGACAGCTGGCTGAAGGCTGGCATCCGGTCGAGGGTCTTATCATTTACTCTATAGTCCGCATATAATTAAAATAATAATAATTATAAGCTGTGCGCACATATTTGCGTGGTTTTAAAACTGAAAGTACCGTCTTTATTTGTGAGCGCCATTCCATGAATAACAGACTGCAAGAACAGGATAACGCTTATATGTGTATGAGATCAGCTGTTTTGGTTTTATGTTCTTTTTCTTTTTTAATTAATCAGGATTTCCCCAGTGCCCTATAATTAAGCCGGTTGCTAGGTCCATTAATAACACAGCCTGCAGTTTATTGTGCGTCTGCGTGAGCTTCAGGGCGACCGCATGTGGAACTTCGCCGTGGCTGTGTTCCTGGTGGAGCTGTACGGGAACAGCCTGCTGTTGACGGCGGTGTACGGGCTTGTGGTGGCGGGATCCGTGCTCCTGCTCGGCGCCCTGATTGGAGACTGGGTGGATAAGAACTCCAGGCTAAAAGGTGCGTTTGGCCACGTGCCTAGGTGTACAATGGTGTGTGTGTGTGTGTGTGTGTGTGGGGGGGGGGGGGTTGCTTAGATCATATGGGTGATAAAACCAGAAACTTCCTTACTTTTGGGGACAATTTTTCAGGCCCCCATTTGGATAATCTACATTTTATAAAAAATTGTGAATGCAATCAGAAAAGTAAAAATGGCAAAAGTCTTGTATTTGAGTTGGTTACTTATGGTTAAGGTTAGGGCTGGGTATCGGTTAAGGGTGTCGTGATTGGGATTAGGGTTTTTCCCAATAGAAATGAATGGATGGTCCTGTTCATAGTCTCAGTCACTGCCTTATTCTCTAATTTAACCCAAATATGAACTGGTAAAGCAAGAGAAAGGGAGTGGCAGATAATCCTGGCAGAATCTGGAGCCGCCTTTCTCCTACGGCCAGGATGTTGAGGAGCCCTGACCTTTAAGGGCATGGGAGTAGAGGGCATGCCGTGTCTAAATGTGATGTAATTTGTTGTATAAGCCCATGCTTTGCTCTGGCAGTGGCCCAGATGTCCCTGGTTGTCCAGAACCTCGCCGTGGTGCTGTGTGGTGTCCTCTTGATGCTGGTCTTCCAGTTCCAGGATCCTCTTGCAGAACTCTACAGCGGCTGGCTGCTGGTGGGTGTAGTGCTGCCTGCACTATGAAGTGCGCTAAAGTGGATTCACGGCACAGCGTATACTAATGCTTTCACCAGCCTAATCTTCCTTGTAGTTTGCAAGGAGCACTGTCTTTATGTAAAGCATTAGATTATAATCCCATTCCTGTCAAAAATACATGCTGGTGCAAACCTTCTTACTCCTAATATTGTTGATACAGTCATGTTTCATGGATGATATTTACGTTAAAGTAAGAACTATTTTACTCTTTGCAAGATGAATACAGTTTACTTTTACATGACCAATAAAGCGGATTTCGGAACATACCAGTGCCTCAGGACCCAGATGTACTTGAGAATTATTGGACTATAAAGATCAGGCAATCAAATACATTTTATTGGCGATTATTTAATCAGAAATGTTACATTTCTTATATCGGTCAAAAAGGGGGCAGTATTTAAACTGTGTGCAGAAATCGACCATGGTAATAGCACCAGGGGATTATATCCTTCAAATAAGCTGAAAACCAAGATAATTAACAATTTAGCAAGTAATAAAATGTTAAGGTTATTATCCTTCAGGTTGTTTGCAGTTTGCATTTATGAAATAAGCTTCCTGTTTATGGCCATAATGTACATCCTGATTTGTAGTTATCGAATGAGGTTCCTGTTTATGGTTGTATTGTACATTCCTAAATTGTGGTTATCAAATGAAATTTCTTTATGGTCATAAAGTACATCCTTCTTGCGTTGGCAAGCAGCATCCCATTTGGCAGAGGTGCCCACACTGGCCTCCTGTCTCGTTACAGACAGCATGCTACATCATCATCATCACCGTGGCCAACATCGCCAACCTGGCAAGCACTGCCACCTCCATCACTATCCAGCGGGACTGGGTGGTGGTGGTGGCCGGTGAAGACCGGAACAAGTTGGCAGGTGGGTCCTGCAGATTCACACGTTGCTGAATTGGCGTCATCTTGCACCTGCTGAACTTCCTCGCTCTTTATACCTTTACTGCCCTGGTTTTTAACAGGCTGAGGGCTGCCATAAAACTCAGTTTCCTTTGCATTGCAGAAAAACTGCAAACCACACTTCCTATCAGCTCATTTTTTATCTTGACAGAAAGATTTTCGTCAGGCAAAGTCTATGGCAGCAGGGAGAGTCATTCTGTTTGGGAGGCTTGTGTGCATATACTGGAAAGCAGGGCCCACCTTGAGACAGTCCTTGTCTGTATAAGTGAGCAATGGCGAGTTTTTCAAGGACCAGTGTTCATTTCACTCTTGCTGCCTTTGTTTCCTTTTTGCACAAGCAGACACTCAGCCAAGGTGGCTATGAGTGTAATCAGAGGGACCTATAACCCTATAGTCACTGGTGTGAAGAGCCTTCCTGTGGTCTTGGTACCTGAACCGTGCAGATGTATTAATTGGTTAAAAACCTAGATTACTGTACCGAAGCACTAAATGCAGATGTTGCCAGAGAACTTCTCAGTTACAGATTGTGCCAATGGGAGGAATCTAAGCACCTGTGTAGGCCTTATAAATGAATAATGTGTTTTTCTGTGACATTGTGGGTTTGTCTTATGGTCTGTCACATTGGGGGTCCAGCCTACGATCTGTGACATTGTGGGACTAACCTATGATCTGTGACATCGCAGATCCAGCCTGCAATCTGTGACATTGTGAGTCTGGCCTATGATTTGTGACATTGTGGGACTAGCCTACAATCTGTGACATTGTGGGACTAGCCTACGATCTGTGACATTGTGGGACTAGCCTACGATCTGTGACATTGTGGGACTAGCCTACGATCTGTGACATCATGGCTCTGGCCAACAAGTTTTGACATCATGGCTCCGGCCTACGATCTGTGACATTATGGCTCTGGCCTACGATGTGTGACACCATGGCGCTGGCCTACAATCTATGACATCGCAGATGTAGCCTACAAAATCTGTGACATTGTGGGTCTGCTCTATCACCTGCCAGCTGACACGGACCTGCTTGGAGAACTGGCTTACTGATGGACTGCAGGCCTATTTCCTCTACTTTCTGTAATGTCAACATGCCCAGGCTTGGGCAACCAGTTAATCTTGGCTTAGATCAGAGTGTTTTTCCCTAAATCAGAGTGATTGTAAGTGGAGGTGTGGTGCTGTGTCCTGATTGGTTCGCTCAGTGTTTGACTCCTCCCCTGTGGCAGACATGAACGCCACGGTGCGCATCATTGACCAGCTGACCAACATCCTGGCCCCCATGCTGATGGGCCAGGTCATGGCATTCGGCACGCATTTCATCGGCTGTGGCTTCATCTCCGGCTGGAACCTCTGCTCCATGTGCCTGGAGTACTGCCTGCTGTGGAAGGTCTACCAGAAAACGCCGGCACTGGCTGTCAAAACCGGACAGAAGGAGGAGAATGTGGAGCTCAGCCAGCTCAACCCTAAACACGGTATGAGTGGGGAGCGGCTTTAACAGGCCGAAAGCCTAAAAGGGGAAAAAACCACCTCAGTACGTGGTTCTAAAAAGACATGAGCAGGGCATGAAACCTTGCCTGTACTGAGTAGTACTGCTCAGCCCCTCAGGTGACATAGGTGCCCACCATTGGAGCTGTCATCTGAGGGGGCACAGACTTACCACTTATCACTTTGTCTTTGGGGGGAGGGGGTCCGCTGGCTTCACATGGGCTTTGACTGGCATTGAGGCTGAATTACGGTGCTTTAGTTTGGTCCAGGAAAGCGCCTTGGGCCAGTATCCCGGCTTCCTTTCTCTGTGTGTCTATGGTGCTGTTGACGGTGACTCTTGGCTTGTGTGGTGGTTCCTATCAGCTGCGGTGGAGTCGGAGAAGCCATCAGAGGGCAGCCAGCTGGTGAATGGGCCTGTGCCGGGGAAGCCCGATGTGGCGGCTGAAGTGTCCTTCTGCCATAGGCTGTGGGACCTGGTCCACACGTTCCAGGCTGGTTGGGCAGCCTACTACAACCAGTCCATCTTCCTGGCTGGCATGTCGCTGGCCTTCCTCTATATGACCGTCCTGGGCTTCGACTGCATCACCACCGGCTACGCCTACACCCAGGGCCTCAATGGCAGCATCCTCAGCCTGCTTATGGCTGCCTCAGCGGTCTGCGGGATCCTCGGTACCGTGGTCTTCACCCGCGTCCGCCGGCGCTGCGGCCTGGTCCGCACAGGCTTCATCTCTGGCATGGCCCAGCTGTCCTGCCTCCTCCTCTGCGTGGCTTCCGTCTTCACGCCGGGAAGCCCCCTGGATCTCTCCGTCTCACCCTTCCAGGACCTGGCCGGCCGGCTAATAGGGGGTGCCGGTGCCCTGCCGGAGATCAGCCCCACCCTGGAGACCATGATCACCACAAGTCTGGCCAACAGCACCACAGGAGAGCATGATGTGGGGGAGATGCCACAGGTGGACTCTTACCTGTCAGTCGGCCTCCTCTTTACTGGGGTCATTGCTGCTAGAGTGGGTGAGTATAGGGGAAGGAGCTTGAGCTGCTGGTCAGGGACACCTGGAGAACAGGAGAATGTGACCCAATGATGAGTTAAAGACCCTCGTTTCTTCCTGAAGGCAGTACTTCAGTGTTTAATCATCAGAATTATTTATCAACTGTAGCGTGAAAGTGATTTTTTTTTACCGCTATCCTGAGAACTATAATGACTGTTGTCCTCTGAATCTGAATGGGTAATTTTCCTTGCCATTTATATTTAGGTCTTTGGTCTTTTGACTTGACTGTGACCCAGCTGATCCAGGAGAATGTGATGGAATCTGAAAGAGGGGTCATCAACGGTGTCCAGAACTCCATGAACTACCTCCTTGACCTGCTGCACTTCATCATGGTCATTCTGGCACCCAACCCTGAGGCCTTCGGCATTCTGGTCATCATTTCTGTCTCTTTTGTTGCCATGGGTCACGCTATGTACTTCTGCTATGCCTACAAGAGCCTCGGCTTGCGCCTGTTCTTGTGGTGTTCTCAGCAACAGAAAACCGTGACTCGCGCACCCTCGGTCTCCTCTGTTTAGACCTTCATGTTCTTTCAAGTCACTTTTGAAAGCTAAAGGTGGGACTGACCTCAGGCCAGTGGTCTCATGATCATTAATGAGCAGACCCAGTGTGACTTGGGGTAACTAAGAACTGCACTGAAAGACCTGAAAGACGGGCCTTTATTACTGCATGCCAGATTTTCCTATTCCTACGTATCTTCCGTGAAGCAGGCCTGGGATAAAATGCCCTTAAGCAGCACTAATAGTAGCGCTAAGAAGCTCAGTGACCATGCAGGTGAACATTCATTCACATTTTTAGTGCTGATTTCTGATAATCCAGTTGCAAAATGATGCAAAGTTGGCATTTTTATCGTCACAAAGACACATTTGTTTTTTTTAACCATTATTTATCTCCTCTGTCTTTCCATCTGTGTTCATTCCTCATGGCGTTTCATCCCTGCAATGGAGACCAAATTGCTTTGTCTCTCAAGTGTGAGGTTTAACAGGCCTTCAGGACTATGAGCATTTTACATGCCTGACTGGCATGTGAAGAATGTGGTTACATGTTGCGTACATGCTTGTTCATCAGTCATGGTTAGCTTTCCTGCGAATTGAAGCAAGCTATTATGATGAGGATTATTTCAGAAAGATAGTGTTGGCGTGGATCTGTTAATTTAAGAACAAACAAAGAAAGTTTGCTTTCAAGCGTAGCCGGAAGCAGTGCAGTTTTTTAGAAAGTGCTTCATATAATGTTATTGTGAAATTGTCATAATGCTCATACACACAGCAGTCCACATCTACAATGAAGCATAAAATTATTTTGGGAAATTCTTTGTCTATGTACTACTGTAAAATTTTGTCACTTTATATGTATCTGATATTTTAAGTCTTTCTCTTTAAATGTATTGCTGTTAAAGTGTATTTTTATATAGAACAATGAAAATATCTCAATCCTACAAAGACAAGTACAGCACTATGTGTTGTGAAAGATCATAATCTTGATTTGGAAGGATACCGTATCATCAAATGTATGTAATATGAAAACACTAATGATATATGTGATATTCGCTGTATGGAAAACTCCAAATGAATATTTAATCAATAAAATATAATTGATGTTTTTCCATCAGTATAGCATTGCAATAAAAATAATTATAATTTTTTAATAATAATTATATTTTGCACTATTACTACATAAAAAAAGCTGTCCAGGCAGATCATCAGAGAGCACCATTTTGAGAATTGTCTTTATTTCGGCTTACATTCATGAGGTTCTTAGTGTGGGGTATTTACTGAACACAACCAAATCTCTTAGTTCCAAGAAGCAGATATGTTCAACAATCCAACCTTGAAGCCAGATCGACAATAAGGTGACTAGCTTCCACACTGGGGCAATAATCGCTGTGCTGTGTGACTCAGCGGGTTAGGCCTCTGTGCCTATGATCGGAAGGCCGCAGATCAGTAATGGAGCCACATTTCCACTGGGCCCTTGGAGAAGGCACTTTTCTCCCTTTCCAGGCACACTGGATGAATAGCTGACCATAGGTTCAGAGCCCAAGCTTTGCTCTCACTTGTGTGAGTTTGTGTCTTACAAACGGAGAGCAAGATCGGATGTGCAAAACATATTCAATGCACAAATTTGGGCAAATGTCCAATGTACATATCCAGTGTACAAATCTGGGCATGTATGCAACACATTCCAATGTACCTGTACTCTTTCATGTATAAATGGCCAATAAAGCTTTATTTGAAGTCTGCCAGAGGTGATCAGAGCATAAGAAATGACCCAAATGGGTCAGGCAGCATTTCCAGGATAAAGTAATCATAAGAAGCAGCTCTTTGTGTGAGGCAAGGGTTCAATGTCTACTCAGGTACTGTCAGCTCAGATAAGATGTATGTCTGAAATCTCCTCTTAAAGAAACAGTTCATGCTGGAAGCAAACTTATCTGAACATTCAATAACAAATTAGCACGTATGGGCACACCTTCTAGCCTAAAATGTGGAAGAACAACATTGGGACATTGGAACAAAAGGGCATTTTGGGGTACTCTGTGTAACATTTACTTGTTACACTGTTCCAGCCAGTAAAATTAATTGTGACTGAAAATAGGGTAGAGAAACATAATACTGTGTTTATAATAATATATAGTATAATGTAGTGCACTGTGACTGAAACCAGGAAAGGTTCCAGGCTCCACGTGATCCTCCACTGAATACAGCTGCTCCCTGGGTTACCATGGTCCGGATTATGATATGTCGACTGGCCAATGGGTATTCTCATTGTCTATTTATTTAGTAAATTACATGAGATATTTAACACTCTATTATAAAATAGGCGTTGTGTTAATGATTGTGCCCAGTGTATGCTAATATAAGTGCTCTAAGTAGGGCCGTCAAAATTGACGCGTTAACGCGGATTAATCCATCATCATGATTAATCTGATTTAAAAAATTAACGCAATTAACCCATCTGCAGCATAGAATGACTCAAAATCCCCGAAATGCAGCGTTGCCAATTATTCCTCACTTGAAGTCGCTAAACTGTACCCAGAAAGTCGCTAGATGACGACACATTCTAATTTGCGTCATCACGTCGCGTTTACGTTCATTCAAGCGCCAGCACGTTGTGTCCTACTCTGTATGTAATACTCATATTGGCTACTTTAACGCAGCTCAAAGTATTTCATTTATCATTTATTCTATTTATATTCATTTATATTATTTATATATGTACTGGGAAAATCACAGGCTATTAACATATACACAAAAATAGTTACCTTTCAAACTATGTGCATGTTTTCCAAATAAAAATGTGTATTTGCAAAAGAACAAAGCTTGGCCGATGTAGCAGAGGCATAGGCTATGTTATTAACTGTTAATAATAAATGGATAGGAATAAATGGGTAGAAAGGTTTCTGATTAGTTAGGACGCAGATCATTCATGATCACGTCCGTCTGTCAGAGTGATCACTGATCACTTGATCAGCTCAGCAGCTGAACTGCCCCAGGGATCGCTCCGTCTGGGAGGCAGTGCCGAAACTGTTCAGCGCGAGCGAGCGCAGCCTTATGGTAGCTTTGTGCGATAAGGTACATGTAGCCCTGATCAATAACCATAACCGTCGGTTCGCGCCACGGTACCATGTTTCGAGGAAGCACCACAACTCGGCAGGACACCGGGCATAGTAGCAGGGAGCTCAGCTCACTTCCATATTGACGGCAACATTGTACAGAAAGTAGCTAAGGTTTGTCAGGAATGTTGCTAGATTTGTTGCTAGGTGCTTTTTGTTCAATAAACATGTTAAGTGCAGATATATTCCCTTTTTCTTGAGTCTGTTTGCTCATGCAAAATGAAATGCGATTAATATAGATTAAAAATTAATGATAT
>JAODKL010000001.1:48879096-48896725 GCA_026780765.1 Petrocephalus schoutedeni | reverse complement strand
TTTTGGTGTGTGCCACTTGAAAATAAATATTTGCCACTCTGGTAGCCTTGTCTTGATACTTTGTCATTTATTTCGAACTGCATTCATTCCCATCACAAGCCACGTATACATCCTTCTATGAACAACAAACGTAGCGATTTGCCAATACAGACTGTCAGGTTTCTCAGTAAGCAGAGCAGAGCAAAATGAGCTGCGCAACAGCGGGAAGCTTTGAGGAAGCAGCAAATCTGTCGTCAAAATCATAGCGACTCGTAAGATGATTAACAACAACAAAAAATACATCTATATTTGTACAGTCAATGGGGGACTAGTCCCTTGTTCTTCTCACAGTTTCAGTCTGGCAAAGAAGTGTTTCTTTCTCGATCCCACAAGCACCACAGTGAGCCTGTCTGCTGCATAGAGCCGACTGGAGGACCTGTGTGTCTGTCAGACCCCGACACAAAGCCCCGCCCCAGCTTCCAACTCTGCACTCAACAGTTTTCTATTACTGATGTAATCACAGTGCTTTTAGTAAAGCTTATTCACTTACCACCCCAGCTTGTAATGATCTGGATGGATATTTTATTTTACTATTTTATTTTTTTAATTCTATTCTTCAGTTTTATTTTTCAATACTTGGTGAATTTTGGTATATTTTTTTTATATATATAACTTGGCCTACTCTTTTTAATTTTGTTAATATTGGCAATAGTAAGAAGTATTATTTTTGGCTTAGACTATATTTGATTATAGGCCATCCAATTAAGGTAAATGTCATGTTTTTAGTTGTTATAATCTGTTGAGGAATATTTTATTTTATTTTTTGTTTTATTTTTCAGTTTTCCCCCAGAGGAAATGCCACCTTATCATGGTCAGGGGGTTTGCGTGCCTCAGTAACCCTAAGCGCTACACCAGCAGAAGCTTAGCCTTCAGGTGGGACACCCAAGTTGGACAGGTCTTAGGGTAGAGGCCTGACAAAGTGCAATCCAATTACATGACAAAAACAGTTATCCAGAGCACCCCCACCACCACCCCACCCCTTTCCCACCTCCGTCGCCACCAAGTGCCCCCTTCACATTTCTGTCTGCCCCCTCATATATGCCTGTCTAGAACTGGATCTGTACCCCTGTCTCCCCCTCCAGGAGACAGTCAGCCAGCCTCTCTCTCATGCTCCAGCCAGTAATGATGGCTGCCCTGGGACCTAGGATTGCAGAGGTCCACGGAGCAGGACTCTGGGCAAGGTCCAGAGGTTCCCACTCTTTGTCCTCCGGAATGGAATCTTCTGAATCCATCCCATACCGAGGAGTAGAACCAGGAGGCAGCGAGGAGGCCATTAGAGAGACGACGAGGCGGGTGAAGCTTGCTCACCAGACAATACCAATGTCTTGTGATGCATATTGAGATTTGGCTAATTCTGCTGATGAAGTAACATCAAATATACAGTCTAAAATATTCATTTGGTTGGTAGGTTGTAAATAACACTCAGTGAGTAACCAATACCGCTTGCCTCACTAAAAAAACACGGATATAATTCAGGCATTCATTAATAAAGTTCAATTACTTATAGGTATGTTTTTCATCGCTACATTCTTATGTTCCAAAAGTACGCCCCCCTCCCTGGGCTCCGCAGACCATGTTTAACTGCATCGCTTTGTTGCCCCGATTTGTCAGGAACTATACCGGCCCTGCTGTAGGGAATTTCCGACTTACATGAGAAACTTACAACTTATTCTGCACAATCATATTAAAACGCCTGAAATTACACGCCCCGAACGTCATCGGTTCACCTGCCTGGTACTCTTGCGGGTGGGTTAAATACAGTATATAGCATAATACGCTGTTCCCGGTAATCGTACCCGTATGTCCATTATCATAATCTCTGTCGGTGGCAGTAAGGAGATAAAATCCGCTGTTCGAAAGAACACGCATTGCGTACCGAATTAGGCACACGCTTTGAGCGGAAGAGGCGTCGGGAGAGGAGCGCCACCGGGTGGGTTAGATGTGTACGCTTCCGAAAAGTGCAGCAAGTTCGCCCGACACTGGGAAAGCCTCAAACTTACGGGGTCGGATCCATCCAACAGATCCAACAGGTAAGGGTTTTCCCCGGAGTAATGCTCCAAAGTAAAACCCCTCCGACGCGCATCAGCCGTCAGCTATGCACTGTTAGACTCTCCAGCAGCGGGGCGCTGCGCTGTCAGCTCTTCTGATTACATGTGAGACGTCAACCTTTTTATACGCCGTTTAGGGACTTCTAGTAACTGCTGTGTGCCTTCTTTTATGTTCTGTGCTAAAGTATCCGTTTTTTCGCAGTTTCTGACAACCTCGTGTTTGGAATAGTCCGCTTTATGAGTTCTTTAATATAGTACAAATAATCTTGAACCGCTTTATTCCGGAACAATGTACATATGAGCAAAAGAACACTAGACTCATTCTTATTAAACCAGATGTAAGTACTATTTCAAATGTATTATATTTGGGGCGGCAATTGATCATCAGTCCCATTTCATTGTTGTCTTTGTTCACCCGTAATCAGCCGTAACATAAATGTTGTTTATTGCCGACAAGCCGGCGATGGCACCATGCTACGGTCTGCTCACGTTGACTTCCCTGCTTCCGCAGCATGAGTCAATGGAAGCAGGTCCAGCAGCTAGAGATCAAGTTTCTGGAACAGGTGGACTATTTCTATGATGACAACTTCCCGATGGAGATACGCCAGGTGCTGGCTAGCTGGATCGAGACCCAAGACTGGTACTGAAATGCTATTAAATAAAAGCATCCCTATTCATACAGGCAGGGGCACCGTAAAGCGGCGCAAAGTTAGGACTGTTCCAAAGGCTTCTGAGTACTAGGGGTCGTGAAAAAATTAGAATGTAATTGGATTGACCTGGGTTTGAGGGCCAGGCCAGGACTAGACACTAAGAGAAGTTTCCTCATTTTTCTTGGTCCCAAAACTTTATATTCAACATACTAAGAGACGGACAGAGATCATGTTTTTTTCTTAAAACTGTGAACATATGTGGTAGCATACAACTGCTAAACTCCCCATGGTCCTCTGTGCGATCCCCTCTGGCAGGGACATGGCCGCCAACCATGAGTCCATGGCCACCGTTCTGTTCACCAGCCTGCTGACCCAGCTGGAGAGACAGTGCTCCCAGGAGCAGAACTTCCTGCAGAGGCACAACCTGAAGAGAATCCACCAGCAGCTCCAGGTAGGTCTTCAGGTACCCTGAGGGCTGATCAATCACATATAGTCAGTCCTATAACTAGTGTCACAAAACAACTAGAGAATAAAACTGAAACAGTAAACTATACACTCTCATAAAAAAGGTAACAATTTGTACATTTTCTTGTCACTGGGGCTGTACCCAAAAGGGTCCTATACCTTTTAAGATACAGAAATGTACTATGTTGTACTGTTTTGTGCCATTGGGGGTACAATAATGTTGTTAGTACCTTGGAGATTTATTTCTGTACCATGTAAGGTGCAATTACCTACAGCTAAAGGTACAATTGGCAGATCCTTGAGGGTACAGCCCCCATGACAAGGAAAGGTACAAATTGGTACCCTATTTTCTGAGAGTGTAGATGGCCACAAAATGTATGGTGATAGATAGATATTCTAATACAGGGGTGCCCAACTCCAGTCATGGAGGGCCAGAATCCAACACAGTTTCCAGATTTCCCTTCTGAAACACTCCTATTAAACCAGGTAATTAGCTGATTAAGTTTGAGCAAGGAAATCTGCAAACAGGGTTCGATTCTGGCTCTCCAGGACTGGAGTTGTGCACCCCTAATATTACATCATATAATTAATGGAAAAAACACCTGAAATCTGTATGCTAGTGTAGGTATTTAGTGTCATTTAACAGCAAGAGCTGTTGAGTTTTGCGATCTCCGATGTTTGCCATTGGTGATCTGATATCGAGCATTTGGCTGTGTTATTTACTGAACGATCAAATGTTTCTTCAGGCAAATTTGACTTCTTAGTGTCAGGTAGTAATCCTGCTTAATGAGGCAAGCAAATGTTTTTGTTTTTCTCTTGGGGAAGTGAAAGAAGAATAGTTGGTTGTTTTTGTCTTAACCCGTTATTCCTTTTTCATGTATAAAATTACATTTCCGTAGTGTACTGAGGGTTATTGACGTGAACCAGACTATCCTCTGGCACATACATCAGCCTCACTGTAAGCCATGTTGTGCTGGTGGCATTTTGTCAAATTTTCCCATTATACAGGGAATTTGTTGGTATGAAGATCTGCCTTGTCAGTGTGTGAGGTACCCATTGCTTACAGCACAGTAATCGGGGCAGCAGAGAGATGACATTAGCGTGACACATTGGTATTGGAAGTTTTACATATCAGTTCCACAGAACCCCAAATCCACTCTCTTCGGAAAGTGCATTTTTTGTAAATATAGGTTACCTTTAACCGTAGGAAAATGTCACAGCCTGGAAAGTCAGCATGTGTCAGTCTGGGCATGGGGATGACTTGTTGTCACGTAAACTGGTCTGATTTCGGGTGCATGTGCAGAGGATTGTAGTGCCCTCCCCCCTAAAACCCCAAAACCGCCACCCCCCCATCTCCGGCCCCCGGAACACGCTTTGGTTGAGAGGCAGCGAGCAGGCGGAAGTAGGCGCGAGTGCACGTGTTTCTGTGCATATCACAGTATGTATTTGTGTATGCCCGTGTCTGAGTGTGCGTGTGCATGTGTGTACGGGCATGTATGAATGTGTACGCGCGCGTATGTGTGTGTACGTGCATTTTTTCTCGGTTCGCTGGCGCAGTGACACCAAACAAAATGCAACTTGATAGAATGGAACGGAGTGGTTTGACATATCCGGTACAGCTCATGGGTGCTGTTTGGAGAGAGAGGTGACTTGAGGCACCTACCACAATGCAGCTTGCCCACATCAGTGACCTCATTTTGCATTAGTTCATTTTTTGTGCCCGATACTTTTTTGCCGTTACCCGTACTTGCTGAGTTTGACTGGGAGAAGGTCACAATGTAGGCTTACTTGTTTCACTCAGTGTTTTGCTTTCAGTGTGTTTTCCAGAGATGTGGGTTCTGCACGTCTTGGATTGTTCGACTCCACATGCCGCACATCGCACACTCTTTGTGTAGGACTCACAGCCAAGCTGTTCTCATCCAGTAAAGAGTAAGAGTTCACAGAGCCAGTGAACCCACAGTGCCGAAGGCGCTGTCCGTTAGACAGTAGGACGTAGGAGCTGAGCGGCTACAGTTAGTAAGTTTTGGTTTTTAAATTAACCACCTGCTGACATGCGGCTCACATGCACACACCTCCATTTTGAGGAGCTGCTGTCTCCCCACTACAAACAGCTTCTGGTGAGCGATGCGGATGGCAGCTTTTGCATATCACCACGAGTCACGTTTAGACCCTAACCCTTTACCCTCCACGCGATTTCTGTCAGCACTACAGTTGCAACCGATTATTATTGCCAGATAAATTTGGCTTGTGGTGGGAAGTGGTTACTAAGATTGCATCACTGGCAGTCTTTATGCTTAAAGGACATTGTCACCCGGCTTACACCGAAAAGGCATCGAGTGAGGCTCCATACTGTAGGCCTCATACTTCACTGCAGATCCTGAGCTTAGTGGGATGGCTGTTTTCATCAGGTGTCTCTGTGTACCACTAAATGGAAGCTGCTTTCAGTCCACGGCAGTGCAATGGCCGCATGCAGGATTTCGGCGAAGGCCCATGTCCCTGAAATGCACGTGTTGTCATCCTCCTCAAGGCTGATTAGAAAACAACCCAGTTAGATTTGAGAGTATTTGTGTTGTGTGCATCCAATACAGAACTTCACATTGCCAAGGTGTAAAAATAAATATGTGGTGTATCCATCCATCCATGGCTCTGTTTTTACTGTATGTCTTATTTTGTATGTCCTATATTGTATATAAAACTGTTGCCTATGAGTGTGGGGAAAAAAAGAACTGGAAAAGGCTGGGCTCACCAGGACACTCCAGATTAGAGCATCTTTTCCCTGAGAATCTCCTATGAATGCTGTGGGACAGTATTTATAGTATAGTATAGTATAGTAGAGTAAAGTAGAGTATAGTAGAGTGAAGTATAATACAGTGTCTCCCTGTTTCTATCAGGCGAAGTACAAAGCCAGTCCTCTCCAAATGGCTGCTGTCATCTCTAACTGTCTGAGAGAGGAGAGACGTATCCTGTCCACTGCTAGCATGCAGGAGCAGGTAAGGGACACCATGATGCCTCAGCCCTAGCTGCACAGTGCTGGGTGCACTGCCTGTTGGCAGTGGTCACTGTGACCATCATTACTGTGCTTGACTGAGCTGTTAACAGACACTGTATACTGATACATCCCAACAGTTTTCAGTGCAAGACGTATACATTAGTTGTAAGGAAATTCAAATGCTCTGTCTTCACTCAGATGTGAACTCCATCCCATGAGTCCACATCTGCAGTTTTTATCCCCTCTTCTCAACAGGGACCCTTGGAGAAGTCGATGCAGAACTCTGTCGCATTTGAGCGACAGAAGAATCTCGACAACCGTGTGGCAGTCATAAGGAGCAGTGTGCAGGTGACAGTGGGGCATATACCTGAGACAAGTGGTCCCACCCGGTATGATGCATATCTGAGAAACTCTCCTGTCTCCCACAGATGGTGGACCAGGCCGTGAAGTACCTGGAGGACATGCAGGATGATTTCGATTTCCGCTTCAAGACGCTGCAGTCTCGAGGTGGACTAACTGTGCATCTTCAGCTCTTACTGGACAGAGAGCTATCAGTCATGTCTAATTGCATGTATCTATGGATCATTGTGTTGAGACATTTCAACCGCAGAACACATTGTTATAAAATACCAAAGTACCTATTAGTTTCTCAACTGGCTGTTCCTGTTGCCATTAGATCCAGTGGAGAGGAACAGCATTTACATGAAGCAGGAAGTGACAGCTCTCCAGGACATGCTGAATCGACTCGATTTCAAAAGAAAGGCAAGATCTGCTGAAGGCAGCATCGGGGGCTGTTGTTTAAGACTCATCACTCTCTCTCTCTCTCTCTCTCTCACTGATGATGTCTTCTAGTTACCCATGTGATTTAAGTGCATCAGATGTGCCATCCACCCATCCATCCATTACAGGCCCTTTGGGACACCTATTTTGTGTTTTTGTTAATTTAAGAATAACAATTTGAGGCCTGGTTCTAGGTGTGCAGGCTTGGACCATGTTTGCTTTCCCATCAGGAGATCCTGACCAAAATGACAGATGTGATCAAGGAAATTGAAGCACTGATGAGCGCACAGCTAATGCCTGAGCTTATGGACTGGAAGCGGAGGCAGCAGATTGCCTGCATTGGGGGCCCGTTGCTCACAGGCCTGGATCAACTGCAATACTGGTACCACTTACAGCTCGCCCTGCTACATTGCCTCTACTATATCAGTTCCTTATTAGTAATAACCTTGTTTTTTTCAAAGCGTCTTTATAGAGTCGTGGGGGCTAAAAATTGTGACTTCATATGAAAATTCTAGGCCTCAAACAAACATTCTGGGTCCTTGCCTGATCATCCCTGGACTTTACACAAACAATGCAGGCCTCATAAGTGATTCTGGGTATTCACACAAACATTCCAGGAATTTACACTAACGTAGGGGTGCCCACACTTTTCCGGCTTGCGAGCTACTTTTAAAATGACCAGGTCAAAATGATCTACCTACACTTAAAATGCTAAATGTTTTTTTTTTACCTATATACACTGATTATACTTTAGATATACAGTATATGTTGGTGAACCTTGCATCAATATAATCCAATACATTTATGGTTCCTTACTTGGCCCCCACTAATTTTTTAATATCTCTTTTTAGTTTATATAAATTGGAAGACTGGCTGGGTCACTTTGCTCGCAATACATTTGCATTTTCTGTCGGGTGAAACTTTAGAAGAGAACGCGTCTAAGTTGTTGTTATGGTAAGCTAATATAACAAAGTTTTAAGCAACAGCAGATTGGCCGCCCAACATGTCAATCAAGTGGCGAATGCTACAAGTAATTGGCTAACGTCTAAAACATTTTTTTAATGTCATGCAATCTACCTGTACTACCTTTGCGATCTACTGCTCGATCGCGATCGACGTATTGGGCACCCCTGCACTAATGTGTTAGCAAGTTTGTATTTATTTATCAGGACAAGGTTTTTGAATGCCTGAGTCAGCTCCTTTTAGAGCCAAGTGTGTTTCCCTCTTTTCATGGAGCACTGGTACTTGATAGCATTTAATTAAATTCACACAGTGGTGAAACTTGCCAGGCTTGCTGGCACAGATTAACAGAATGATGTTACATCTTCCTCTTATTCTGTGGAAAGTGAAAGATCCAATCTGCTGGCCAGATTTAATAATGAATTATGAACATAACTCGGGCTAGTACTTCGAGACCTATTCTAAGTGGAAAATGAGCTGATGAGACCCCTCGTCCTGCACTACGGGAAATGGCTTATCGTCCAGTGCAAATCATATCCATTATTTTTGTAATCATGTCTTTATCCCCGGTGCCGCTAACTTTGAACGCCAATAAAGTCGAAATACCGGCCTTGCCATATTGGCCATGATAGATATGTCGGACCCATGCCAATACCTTGATTTTTTAATGAATATCTACCTATACCGATATGGTAATTGTCTAACATGTCTAACCACCGGCTTCTGGTTGGCTCATCCTGTGTTCTCAGGTTCACGCTGACAGCCCAGAGCCTCTTTCAGATCAAAAGGCAGTTGGACAAGCTAGGGGACCTGATCCTGAAGGTGACCTATGAGAGTGACCCCATTCCGCTGCAGAAGCCCCAGATGGAGGAACAGGTCAAACACCTCATCTATGTCCTCATCAAAAGGTTCGCGGCTCTGCCTGTGTCTGTCACAGCTCTACACTGTAGACTCAACACTGCAGAAATAACTGGGGTTTAAGCAAACAATGTACAATTTCTGAGTCTGGGAAAACAGCCCACAAATCTAAACAAATTCATTTAAAATTGAGATTGAATTCCAGCAACTCTGTGACTGGCTGACCTTGCCCAGATTTTAGAACTTATTAAAATGTGTAATGACTAATATTGTCAGGACACCACTTGAAGTTCTCAGATAGATTATTTGCCATTTTTCACCAGTTGGAAATGCTCTCCTTTGACACACACACACACACACACACACATAGACATATGGAGGTGACAGTGAAGCTTGGGGACTGAGCGCTGGGTCAGCCAGCTATCCAGCACCCCTGGAGCATTTTGGGGGTTAAGAGCACAAGGGAAAGGGGTGGTGTGGCAAATCCCACGGGGTCAGGGTGGGTCTGAAGCTGATGTCTGTTTGCTCACATGCCAGCTCCTTTCTGGTGGAGAAGCAGCCATGCATGCCTACCCACCCCCAGAAGCCACTCATCATAAAGACACAAGTGCAGTTCACCACAAAAGTCAGGTAGGGACAGCACTGTCTCCTGCCCTCTGCCCCCTGCCTGCCGCCCCTTGTTTCCTACCCGCCTTCCCCTTTCTGCCGCCCCCAGTACGCCTCTCCCTGCCTACCGCCCCCTTTAGCTGCCCCATGCCCACCACCCCCTGCTCCCTGCGCCCTGCCCTCAGCCTACCACCCTGTTCCATATCCCCTGCCCCCAGGCTTCCTCCCCCTTCCTGCCAGCCCCTGTCCCCAGGCTGCCACCCTCTGCCCTCTGCTCACTGGCCCCTGCCTGCCACCCTGTCCCCTGCCCACCACCCCACAACCTTTGCTCACTGCCCCCTGCCAGCCACCCTCTGCCTCCTGCCTTCCATAATGCCACTGAGCTGTCTAACTTTATTATTGATTTCTCACTGTAAGGTTGACTTCAACCCTCAATCTTCATCTTAAATACCCCCGACCCCCAATTGCTTTTTGATTTCAATTCTGTCCTCAGATTGTTGGTCAAACTTCCAGAAGTGGATTACCAGCTAAAGGTGAAGACCACATTCGACAAGTGAGTTTAGCCACCAAGCTCCATGGGTGTGTTGTGTGCTATGCCATCCGCTGCTGTTTTGTCCTGATATAAGCAGTCAGAAGGTCAGGGTCAGTGGCTGCTCATATTAGCCCTGTGTCTGAGAGGGTGACCCCCCACACCTCATTTAACCTCCCACCCCCTCTAATTTCTGCAGGGACCTTCCACCCGGCAGAGTGTAAGTGTCTCTATACATATTCTTCCGGAAGTCAGATTTAAGGTGTTGGTGACCGAGAGAGAATGTGTGTATGTTACCAGAAGTGTGACTGAGAGAGAGAGAAAGTGTGTGTTACCAGGCATTTGTGTGTGAGCACAAGAGTGTGAGGATGTGTGTGTGGACACACACTTACTCTGTCTGGGGCCCTCAGGAACCGACAGTTCTTCATCCTGACGAACAACACCAAAGTGATGGATGTGGAGGAGTCATCCAATGGCTGTCTGTCTGTGGAGTTTCGGCATCTGGTAATTACACCTGGGGCATGGCAAAGCTTCATGGGAATCCTTAAAAAAGCTTTAGAAGAAGTGCAGTGGATAGTGTGGGACAGTCAAAATGAGACATGGTGAAGCGGTCAGAATGAGACACTCAATGTGAGGCGATCAGCGTGAAATCGTCAGGGTGAGACAGCCAGTGTGAGACAGTCAGCGTGAGATGATCAGCATGATACAGTCAGTGTAAGATGGTCAGTATGAGACAGTCAGTGTGAGATGGTCAGCATGAGACTGTCAGTGTAAGACGGTCAGAATGAGACAATCAGCATGAGATAGTCAGTGTGAGACGGTCAATGTGAGATGGTCATAATGAGATGGTCAGTATGAGACAGTCAGCGTGAGATGGTCAGCATGATATGGTCCGTGTAAGATGGTCAGCATGAGACAATCAGCGTGAGATGGTCAGGGAAAGATGGTCAGCATGAGACAGTCAGTGTGAGACAGTCATAATGAAATGGTCAGCATGATACGGTCAGTATGAGACAGTCAGCGTGAGATGGTCAGCATGATACGGTCAGTGTAAGATGGTCAGCATGAAACAGTCAGCGTGAGATGGTCAGGGAGAGACGGTCAGAACAAGATTGTCCGGGAGAGATGGTCAGCATGATACGGTTAGCATGAGACAGTCAGCATGAACACTGTAATCTTCCATTTTGTGCAGCTGAGCAAGCTACCTGTATTTTCCCTGTGTCGATCTGAATCAGAGGCTGAATCTGCTTGTTGCTCAGTGCCTCATGTGAGGGAATGTCTTTTTTTTTCTTCACCCACTCTCTGCAGCAACTGAAAGAGCGGAAATTAATAAACGGGACCAAAGGCAACGAGGTGAGACACCTGACAGCCTTTCTGTTCTCACGTTGCTCTGTGGCTGTGTCAGCCGGATGGGCCATGTGTGGGAACTCCCAATCGCACGGTTTGTTGGTGGCAGAATGCAGTGCATGCTGGGTAAATTCTGTCACACTCAAACATCCATTCCTTGTAAGTGGGGCGTGGCCGTGGCATGAGGCTTTACGGGGAACTGTTTCTTCTTCAAAAAAAAACCCAGAACAGCTCACGGTGTTGTCTTCCTGCTTCCGCATGGTCCATGTGGCTGTCTGGATCTGTGTGTGACATGAACAGATTAATGGAATTAAAGAGAGCCTGAAACTAGACGTCCACAAACCGTTTCACTGTCCAAGAACTAAGCCTCAGTGCAGAAGGAAGTAAGAGGCTGTATAGTGCCGCTCGGCACTCTGTCCTGTGAGAGGAAGTCAGGGCAGGGCAGAGTTTGTGAGTTCTGCAAAACGGGCCATGTCTGTTCCTGCCAGGGGCCTCTGACTGTGACGGAGGAGCTGCACTCGCTCAGCTTTGAGGCACAGTTCTGCATGCAAGGCCTCAACATCGACTTGGAGGTCAGTTACGGCCACAGAAACCAACCCAGTCTCGCCCCCCCCCCCCCCCAAACATGGTGTGCCAAACTTTGTGCCTCCTCCCCTTCTAGACCTGCTCACTTCCCCTGGTTGTCATCTCCAACGTCAGCCAGCTTCCTGGGGGATGGGCTTCAGTCATGTGGTATAACCTGCTGACAGACGAGCCAAAGGTGAGCGCTGCTTACTCTCGGTTTCTAAATGGCCCCATCAGCCTTGCTGCTGTCCATGCTGACCACAGAGCTGAAGGCTACTCTCTGTTCCTTCATTAAACTGTTTGCTCGTTGGAACAAATTTCAATGATAAATACAGATGGTCTTCTTGCTGTAAACAATGTATTTTTTTGCAAGGTCCAGTGTTGCTGGTCTTGCTGAAATGAGTATGATTTTTCTAGAAGTCCATCCTAGCCCTTAAATTTCCACTCAAAAAAGAAGTGTAGCTTATCTCTCTTGCTTTACGTGTACCTGCTCTCACGGTGGCCCCTTGTGGGAATGTCGCACTTGTTCCCCATCTTGTCCCTATGGGCCCAGAACCTGTCATTCTTTAGCAATCCATCGCGTGCCACCTGGAGCCAGCTGTCCGAGGTGCTCAGCTGGCAGTTCTCCACATTTGCGGGGCGTGGCCTCACCCGGGAGCAGCTGAACATGCTGGGAGAGAAGCTCCTAGGTGACTGGCCTCTCATCCTGGCCTCGTTTTTTTCATGTTCCGCGGAATGACTGTCTACTAGCAGTGAAAACTGCAGATGTCTATGGTGCACTGATCACATTGTTGTTTTAACTGCAGTCTCTTTGTTTTTCTCAGGCCAGCAAGCCTCCCACAATGACTGCCAAGTTTCTTGGTCCAAGTTCTGCAAGGTAAACCATTGCAACAAGTACAGAACTCATCAGCGGCTCTGGATTCCCTGAAACTGTTTGTTTTTCTCAAAACGCCTTCATTGGCTTGACCATAGGCAGGGGTCTTGCTAGGATCTTAAGACATCAGGGGCACAGCCCAGAGACCTAATCTGTCCAAGGGTCATCATTTTGTATTCTCTCTCTCTGAAGTTATGATGTTCAGAGCACTATGAAGGTCTTGGGGAACCCAGCCTTAAACTAATACTGCTGTGACATATGAAAATTTCCAACTCAATTTAAAACTCAATTTAAAGCTCAAATTTTCTAAAGAGCGTGGCTGTTAAAACATCGAAGCTAAATGAATTATTAGTAGCTCATACTGATTCACTCTAGGTGTTAGCCCCCAGTGACCCAGGCCTGAATGAGGTCAAGGACTAAGTTACTCAGTTTCAGTATTTATTTTGGTTGCTGGTTTGTAGTCTGTGGTTGAACTCAGGCGAATTGCATTTACTGCTGGAAACCAGTCCAGACCTAGCTTTCTAATACTCGGCTGACATGCTTTAGAAATCACAACAGCAGAATTCTCCAAGCCACCTTCAGCTGTATAAGAAAGCGGGACCCCCCCGCATTACATCAGTTTTTACACAGTGCTGGGATTTGAACCTGCTTCACGTTTCTCTGCTTCATCCTGTCCCCAGGAGAACATCCCAGGGAAGCCGTTCAGCTTCTGGATGTGGCTTGACTCCATCTTGGAACTCATCAAGAAGCACCTGCTGCCTGTGTGGATTGATGGGTGAGTGAAGCTGCTGTGTGCATCTGTGTAGGATGCAGGATGGAGAGTCCCAGAATGTGGCATAATGTCGCTCGTGCCTCAACATGGTTCGTTACTAGATTGATTGATATTAAGCCCCCAGTTTAATGGTTCAACAGCAGAGCCCTATCATGATGCCAGTGTGCGCGGGAAAAGCTTGACGAGGCTAAAAGGGAGCTGGTTCTGTGTTCATCTTTGAAATGTTTGAGGTCTTTATATGAACGGTGCTCTTCAGCTATTGGACAAGTCGTTTCAATTACGCCATACCTTAAACGTATGCCTACGGTCCATGTGTCTGTCCCGAGTGAAACCGTGTCCCTGGTCCCAGGTACATCATGGGCTTCGTCAGCAAGGAGACGGAGCGAGCTTTGCTGAAGGAGAAGGAGCCAGGCACCTTCCTGCTGCGTTTCAGCGAGAGCCACCTGGGAGGGATCACCTTCACATGGGTGGAGCAGGGAGAGAGTGGTGAGGACTGCGCCACACGCTGGCGCTTTAATGTTCAAGTATTCAGGTGAATGCACTGAGCTGTCTGGCAGGACCCACCCAGATGTGGGCTTAACCACAGAGACATCTGCTGCCCCCTAGCTGTTCACGAGGAGAACTTGACTAATGACAGTAACATCCAAAAAACATAAAAGTGAAAACGACAGTTGGTCTGGTGAATTCATGTCACGGTCGCAGTAAACAAAAGTTTTAATCTTCTTAGTATCTCTTGTTTGCATCTGATTTCCATTAGACCTACATGCTTATATGCTCTACCAAACCTCAAACTGAAACTGAGATTTCAACAGTCAAGCTGAGAATTATAATATGAACCTAAAGCATGTTGAACTGTAAGTGCCTCTAAAGGCAAATCTTGCTGCGGGTGGAGCGTTCTATAAAACCTAATGAGCACTGTCTAAAGGTGAGGTGAAGTTCAACTCCGTGGAGCCATACACCAAGAGCCGCCTTAGTGCACTGCCATTTGCCGACATCATCCGTGACTACAAGGTGATTGCCGATGGGATTGTGCCCGAAAACCCCCTGAAGTTCCTGTACCCAGACATCCCCAAGGACGAAGCTTTTGGGAAACATTACAACAGCCAGCAGAGCAAAGGTGATCCAACAATCTGTGGGGGCCGTTCCCATGGGAACCAGCTTTGAGAACTTTCCCTGAGTTTGGGCCACCAGCTAGAGCAGAAAAGCTCCACACAGACATTTGTGTAGTGTGACTGTCCAGTGGGTCCATCCATCCTTTTTATTCCAGGCAGGGAGCTGGGGGGGTGGGGCCAGGAGCTGTGAAAGGGATAATATAAACAAATAATTGTAGTAATAAAGCCTTGCATGGACTTTAGCCCTGGACCACCCGACATGAGTCAATTTGGGCATATCTTCATATTGTAGCTGTCCATCATGTATAGACATGCATACTGTATTTCAAGTTAGATATGGACAGTGGGTTGTTATACAGCTGGCTGCACTGCCCATTCTCCTGTCACATTATTTATATTATTTACTATGGACCTTGGACATAAAACTGATAGGACATGACTCGATCAGGGGTAACGATGCAAAATGTAATGTAGTAGTAATAACATAATAGTAATGACAGGAATATAAAACAGCATTTTCAGTTTTATGACATTTTATAATATGGTAATATAAAATCTTTCTTTGTTTCTTTTAAACAGCTTTTCCATACATCCCTTCTGTCCTGATTCCCATATCCTTGGTGTAAGTATTCCCTGATGGTTGTGTTCATTTTTTTTTTTGGTGGGGGTCGGGGGGGGGGGGGGGCTGCTCTTTGTTTTTTGTAAACTTTCTATCTTTTTTTGGTCAGCTTTGCTCAGCCCCATTCATGGCCTGCCTGTATCCCGTACTGCTAGCAAAGTGACCGCAGTCACGCTGGGTCACTGCTTGTGGTCAGACGCCTCTGGTGGTGCCTTGAGTTCAGTTGACGGCGTTCTCTGAGTGTTTGTGGTGAACCCTGCAGCTCTAGTGTGACGCCACCCCCCTCCGCATCCCCGGAACCTCCCATGAGCCCCGGCATGTTCGACATGCTGAACCAGCACCTGGACCCCTTTGAGATCGAGACCGCTGTGAGTCTCCCGGCTTTTTGAAGACTCTCTGCTGGAGGGCATCTGTGCCACTGTCACATTCAACTTACTCTTAAACTTTTAAGTGTTCCTGATAAGTGTCTTCACTGTGGTTTTGATGTGCTTTTGTGGGAGGAGGTGTTTGTATCCTGGTCCATTTTAGGTCTTGTGTCTGTGTTTGTATTACAGATGAGTTCACCATACTCAGAGTAAGGAGGAGAATAGTCCAGTGACATCATCAGACATACCGGCCTATCAACTATTCTGCCTGAACCATCAGCAGCATTTTCACTGTTCTGTTGAGTGAATTATGTTCCGTACATATAATACACTATTGTCTTTTGAAAATTTGCAATTTGTGCTTCAAGTTCAGATGCCGTCCAAGGACATGCAATTTTTTAATGTAAATGTGATCATACATGTTTTATTTCTAGGCTTATTTTGCCTTTCATAATTTTAGAGCTTGTAAAAAGCGTTTAGTTGGTATTTTGCACTAGATTCTTGCTATAAGTTCATGCAAAATAAATTTTTACGCAGCCCCGCCAGTATCAAAGTCTGCCTTGACATTTTTTTATGTTTCATATGATCCTTAATGAGACGTGACTTTTCAGCCAGACTCTTCATGCAAATTATAATCAAATTTTTAATTTATGCAAATATTTGTTAAAATATGGACTTGTGAATTCTTTAGTTGACCTCCTCCGCCTGGCATGACTTTGGAGTTGTGAACAGTGCTTTAATAGTTTGTGATCTCAGAAAATACTGTATATTTGACAAATTCTTCCTTTACAAACAAGTCTAATAAATGAATCGAAGTAGCAGGATTGAAAGGTTCAGATGAGTATTCAGTATCACCTTGTGCCTGTTTGGGATGGACAGAGGAGCCGGGGCTCTCTTAGCATTTCCTGTCATTCCAAGCCATCTGGCAGATTTTTACCTCCTGCACAGCTGATTCAAATACTGATTCAAGCACTGATAATTGATTAGATTAGTCTGATGTCTAGACTGGAAATAGGGTGTCAAAGAGGGTATAGAGCATACAATTGGCCAAAATGTCTTGGCAAACTGATACATTAACGCCACCCATTTAAATCGGGTCAAGAGTTTTATTTGTCACATGTAGCCAAGGCAGCTCTATAAGCACACTGTACTGTGCATTCAAAAAATTATTACATTTATATATATATATATATATATATATATATCTATATATATATCTGTATGTATGTATATAAATTTGTGTGTGTGCGTATACAATGAATAGCACTGAGATGACTGCCACTTTATACACCAGTTCATTTTTGTTTGTGGCTACACAATATGGTGGTTCCGCCCAACAGTGCACCGTGCAATGACAATGACATTGCCAAGCTCTATTGTCTCTGTCATGAGTTTTGTATAGAATTAGTTTTGCAGCATCTGAATCACAGGTCAGCCCCCAGACAGGAAATAAAAACACAGCTACATAAATTGCGTTAACACGTTGCATGTTTTAATTGCAGCAATTAACACATTATTTTTGACAGCCCTAATATACAAAAACACATATTAATGTACACACGATGTATGAAAACATGTAAAGTATACAACTCCAATTCCAAAAAAGTTGGGACATTGTGCAAATTGTAAAAAAAAACAGAATGCAATGATATGGAAATCTCATAAACTCATATTTTATTCACAACAGAACATAGAAAACATATGAAATGTTTACCATGAGAAAATGTATCATTTTATGGAAAAATTAAGGTAATTTTGAATGTCATGGCAGCAACACGTCTCAAAAAAATTGGGACAAGGCCATGTTTACACTGTGTGGCACCCCCTCTTAACAACAGTCTGTAAATGTCTGGGAACTGAGTAGATCAGTTGCTCAAGTTTTGGGAGAGGAATGTTGCCCCATTCTTGTCTGATACAGGATTCTAGTTACTCAGCTGTCCGAGGTCTTCTGTGTTGTATTCTTCGTTTTATGATGTGCCAAATGTTCTCAATGGGTGAAAGATCTGGACTGCTGGCAGGCCAGTTCAGTACCCAGACCCTTCTTCCAAGCCA